>CAXHKU010000606.1:0-40960 GCA_964017125.1 Flabesymbios commensalis
CATTTTCTATGCTACGCGCGTGACTTGGCCTACAATGTTTACTGATCATATATCATAATGACCCACCTACATTCATCACAAAATCGTACACACTAATTCACATGAATTAAGATTTGGAGTGAAGTAAGCAATTTATATGGATAAAGGGATCGTGGATAAATTTTTTTTACACAATTATCTAGATCGCCACCGCCACAGGTAATAATTTATGTACATATAATATACGATAAGGTACATTCATGCTATAAGTATTATGAGCGCTTGTGTCTTTGTGCACTCCCAGCTCCGGTGAGATGATCATCAAATCTTCATGAACATTTATGTATAGTTTATGAATGTTCGTGAAGAAACAACTATAAACGTTTATGAAAGTTCATCAACGTTTTCATGAAGTGTTTATGAATATACTTGAATAATCAATGAGACTTCATGAACATTCATGAGTTTATGAACGTATTCTGTTCATGAACTCTCACTTTGTTCATGAACTTGATTTGTTCATGAACGGCCAGGAACTCAGATAATTCATGAACCAGGGCTAGTTCATGAATGGCCATGAACTTAAATAATTCATGAACCATTCATTACCGTTCATTTAATGTGTTCATGAACAATTTATGAAACAAAGGAGACGTTCATAAAATTCATGCACTATTAACCTATTTTTTTAACTTTGGTTGTTTATGAACGGCCATGAACTCAAATAATTTATGAAGCGGATAGTCAATGAATTTATTTCAGCATTACAGAAGAAAACAACTGAACTTGAGGAAACCAAGAAGGTACATTAACACAGACATTGCTCATGCAAAAGTTGAGGACGCGGGGTGGGGCGATGACCAATGTTCATATAAACACTCATTTCCTCCCCTATAACAGTGATTTGATCAGCTAATGAAACGGGTCAAAAACGAGTATGTTTATAGACGCGCTTAGCGGTTTAACCTTTTAACCGCCAAATTATTCAATCTGAATTTTCACCTAATTAAAGTTGTGTCTCGCTGACGCGATCCACAACTTCAAGTTAGTGAAAATTATTCAGATTTGACAAAATGGAGGTCAACTCTTTTCAAATTTTGCTGGTTGATGTCACATTTTATCCTTAACATATTTAAAAGGTGGTACTTATTATTATTATTATTTATTCATTAAAACCCCCACAAGTGAGGAAAACATATTATATTGTATATTACATTCATACGCACGTATCACAGATGAGAAATATCACAGTATATGTATTAAAAGTGGGTCAATAATTTAGTAAAAATATGTGCGGTAGAGTTTCTATTCAGAAAATCAGCTCTATACAACACGCCTTGCAATGAGTCTACCACCCCGTCTCTAGCAGAATACTTTTGCGTATATTTAAATGTTTAAGAGTGTAGAGAGAAGAGGTGATAGACCCATATTGAGTAGTCTGCCAAAAAACGTACTTTTACTGTACTTTCCAGTTAATAAATACTTAGACATAAAAAACGAGCACAGACTCCGTACTGGAGAATTCACTAAAAATATCCTTTTCATCCGGCTAACGGACATAGATTTCATACTCTCTTCAATAGGTAAGGTATCAAGAGCCGTCAGCAACTTGGAGTGATGAGAGTACCTACTCAGACCAAAAAAAGCTTTGACAAATGTACCCTGAAGCGATTCGAGCTTACCATACATTGCTCTATTTAAATAAACAGTTTCAAGCCCGAAAGTTAGAATAGGGCGACATACGGTGTGCCATAAGTGGAGCTTCAGATAGACTTAATGTACTAATAAAACATGAAAACCCGAATATATGCGGCACCGGCGGTTAAAGGGTTAAGGGTTAATCAACAACTTTGTAAATGTTAATGGAATAACCACGATCATACGGTTTGTTTAACATTTTTAGACCTCACGATGCATTAAAGCATCATTTTACGTCCCTGAAAACAGATTTAATTTTCCTACAACCAAGGGTTTTAGACTAAATATTCCCATGACACTGGTGTACCAATACATGGCAATTTTATTTATTTTTTAAACCACATCAAATCATCTTCACCCACTACAATTCGAGAATTGCGGCAACAATTCGCGGCTCGTAGTGGATAAAGATGACAATGATAAATTCAGGCTTGATAGGGTTAAAACTTGGGTGACTACATATTATCAATAGGATAATAGCTTGTTTGTCTGTTTGCTGAATGTCTTATTTATTTTATTATTATTATGATATACGAAACTGGTGTCATATTAACTTCAAGTGAGTAAAAATTATTCAGGTTTGACTAAGTAGAGTATTTTCAAATCTCGCTGATTGGTGTCACGTTTTATCTTTAGTATGTTTAAGAGGTACGTGGTACTTAATGTGTTAGTAGGAAAATTAAAAACGAATATAATCGGGCCCTGCGGTTGAAGAGTTAATTAGACATTAGATATTTAGATATGTATAAATTTAAATTTCGATTAACGAGCTCGCAGAAGTATTAAGAAGAGCTAGATGAGTACATGAAACTCAGTATTGTGGGGAGCCTCCGTGACCGAGAGGTAGCGTGCTCGGCCTCAGACCGCCAGGGCTTGAATTTCGAATGCTGTGTCTGGAGGACAGTGTCATCTCATTCATCTCACCATTCTCAGGAGGTTCTCCTGGCCCACTTTAGCCTATATGTGCACAAAGGTGGCCTAAAGCCCGAATAATTTCATTTCCTTTTCATGAGTACATGAACGACTGGAGAGACGATGATCGCATAGGCTACGACAGCGATGACCGCTTTGATTCGCCATTTTGAGATTATAATATATAGGTCTACAGATCTACGGCTCAATGATAAAATATAAATGTGCTCAATAATTATCTGCTGATTATATTTATAATGGCTTGAAAACCACAGTTTCATCCCACACTACATATTGAATATTTTTAGCACCAACAAGGTCAATAATAATTGTTCAAACTGTGACAAAAACACAGAATGTGGTAGACGTGCCTCGTTATGTGTCATATATCAAGTTAAACATGTAAGCCCATTAATGAGATGCAGCATAAATAGGTATATCATCATTCTCAAAATTAACGCCATAAATTTTTTTTCTTCATTAAAAAATACATATAGTTTTATTACAAGACATTGAAGTCGTTAGCATTTATTTAAATCAATTTATGTTCCAATATATAGCACCAATACAGCAATTGTTCTGGGATAGACATAGTTTTTTAGACATGAAAATTTCTAAAGACGTTTAGCGTTCTAAACCGTCCCTGTTGCAGAACAAATAGCTGTGACTAAATACAATAGGCATATTGCCGCACAGCGTAATGTTGAAATGATGCCCGATGTTGGGCTAACGTCCCAGACGTTGACCAAGCATTGACCCAGGCTGGTCTTTCATGGTAATCATCATATCAAAACTGGTCGTGTTGGCCTGCATTTTGTATTGATACGTATGTTTTTATTCACCTATCCGTATACTAAATGATTACTAGTATACATATTACTACACTTTATTGTTTATGTGGATATCAACTGTATAGTAGCCATTTTTATATAGTAGACACTTTTTCAAATGTCACACATGCTGGTGGTGCACGCGGTATTTGCTTCGCAACTCGTTTACGATCAATGTTTCGTTTGCGACTATGTGGTGCACGCGGCTCATATGTACAAAGATTACTTAAAAATACCTGTAGTTAACTGTGTATTAAGATACCCATTGATATTAGGACAAGTTATATTGAAAAATATTCGTTTTCTTAATATTTTTTTTTTGAATTTTGAAAAACGCGAAAACCGATAACTTTTGCACCTACTATTACTCACAAGAAGTGGATTTCCTCAAAAGGTTCTATTTGTTGAGATATAAGCACTTATCCTCTTCCCCTTGCTCAGCTTCAGGCGATCTAATGGTTAAACAAGATTCATACAAGCAATATTTAAACTTATCCGGAACGTCAACTGATACATCAGTTTACCAA
The DNA here is from genome assembly GCA_964017125.1 of Flabesymbios commensalis. NCBI lineage: Eukaryota > Metazoa > Annelida > Polychaeta > Terebellida > Flabelligeridae > Flabesymbios > Flabesymbios commensalis. The sequence continues at coordinate 3,947 of CAXHKU010000606.1, forward strand.
CATCTTTCAGGTGACTGTTAAAACAACTGTGTCGTCTAGCTTCAATAATACATGTATTTACCCCTAAGAGTATTGATTAAGTTGTTGAGAACCCCGAATTATATTGATAACTGTGCTCAGAGAATCTAGAGGACCTTCCTAATTTAATATCATCATGAATAATAGTATTTTTTATTATTTTTTTCAAACAACGCAAATACGTAAGCTTTACTTTATTAAAGCAGCCCCTTGGGATGACAGCAATTTTTGTTTTTAGTTCCGTACTGAAGTAGTGTATCCCACGGATCATGTTTAGATTTTTTTCAAAAAAATTATATTTTTACAAATATTTTTAATCAACATTTCTATGAAACCAGAAGTAACCCAAACAAACTATTTGTATACCTGAAGGACGATTGAATGTTTTCACAGCATTGGGCCACATGCTGATGGCATCGGCCCAGCGCTGGGTAGACAATCAGTGCTGCAGGTGTGTCCTCCCGTGTCCTGACTATGAGACACCAATTAGCGGCGACTGGTTTGATCTTACCGTCTGATACGTGGGAATATGTGATCTAAAGTGCTGAATATTGCTGACTTGTTTTGTTTACATGGCAATATACGACCTGGAAATACAACTATTTCACTCTTTTTCAGTGCTTTAAAATTGCTTTTTGACTTTTACGTATTTTCAGTTAAGATCAGTAGGCTATATAGCTTCATATAAATTAAATTTTCAAAATTGACAACATTGAAAATGTCTCATCCCAAGGGGTCCCTTTAACTACACGACAATAACACTACATATTTGTTGTAAATACACTAAAGTATATAATAGTACAGAACATAAAAATAACATATTAAACAACAACACGATTGTTAACGCATTAATTAAAACTCTTTAAAATAAATATATTAAATTATAAGTTTTGGGTAATATCATAAACATAATTTAATGTAATATTATATATAACCCACATTTAAAGCTGCATAACTGTTTTGTTTATTTTATTCAAAAGATTAATCCATGGAGAATGGTGTTTTATTTTTTTATTTTACTCCCCCGGTTATTAGGGATTTAAGTTTGTTGTTTTTAAATATTGTTGCCCCACCAAAACAGACCTGATCGCATCGGAGTAAGACACACTGTTTGTATAATCAGGACATTAAAAGTACCAAGTGGCAGATACCGATCATCATTGAAAAAAAGTGGAAGACTTTTAATTGTATTCTTATTTTTTTAAGTGATCATAGATACATTTCACAGTAAAAAGTGTATTATCTCATGTCATTTAGACATATCTAGGAGTTATTACTTTGTGTGATATGGGTGATATATGCATATAATGTCATGTTTAATTTCGGTACCGGTATGGAGAATGTCACTCACCTGAAAAATAGGACTATATTTTTGTTTGGTGCTTTTAAGTGATGGCCAGCATTTGAGCCTTTGGCCCACCATTAAGACGCTCTTCCCAGTCCGTGGGAAATTGTCCGGAATTGTTGTCGTTAATTCAGTGATGTAAATCATCTTTTTCGCTCTTTTTATGTTCTTGATTTTCTTGAAAAACATTTGCATTTTTTTATTCGGTATCTCATGGGCATTTCAAAATATAGTCAAAATTCTACTAGACAATATCAGACTTTATTTTATTTTATCGTCAATCATCACATACAGTGATATAAATCGCAATATGCGGTAAAATAAAATAATATTTAAAACATCAGACTTTACTGTAACCGATTTCCAACAGTTTTCTTGACCTAGCCTCAGGACGTCTACGGCTGGCTAGTGGGCTATGTATCTGGGCTAACACGAGGCATTGATCCAATGGCAGACTAATGCCGGCCTATCGTCTGCGGTACTGGCCCAACATTATGCTGATTCAGCTCAACGTCTGGTGTTTGCTATTATTAAGGCGGTTTGGTGTTGGCCAATGTAACATTATATTGGCCCATAACCTTACCACCATTACTTACATATTGTACACAAACCGATTCACTACTTCATAATACTTGATGGTGTATCGCATGGTGAACTAATTCTGCTACATTTACCCAGTTTTAGTGCATTTATAAGGCCTTTAAGACAATTATTAATTATTGTTTTGTATTTTTTTGGTTATTTTTATCGAAATAAACAAAACAGTTATGCAGCTTTAATACCAACTAAATAAAATGACGCATACGTCTGCACAGTCCGCATCGGGAAAAAAATATATATGAATCAGCCAAGTAAATACAATCAATTATAGTATATATGACTAAAGGTGATCAACGGTGAAAATTTCATAAACGCATATACACAGTATTATAATATCATATTCCAATGATTACTTGGAATATTACCAACATTACACAATATACATATAAAAATAATTAGACGTTTACTAGTTCACGACAGAATATTCAATTATGTTTTGTTCTTGACAAATGTGGACTTTTTCATAAATAATGATGATTATATTAAAAATGTCGAGTCCGATGGATATATATTTATTTTCTTAATTTTATGGTTAACTGCGATAGTAATTATATTCAATTATGTTTTTTTCTTGCGAAATTTGGGATTTATCATAAGTGATGAAGATAATGTTGAAAATGTTATGTCGAATAGATATCATCACGTGTATACACGAAATATAAAACCATTGTTAATTATTTACTGAGCAACAGCTGAAGTAAAAATAATACAAAAATATACCAACATAATTGTTTGAAATAAATGCCATCATCTAAATAAATCAAATACACAATTAATGATTAAAAATAATGTACATGTAAATTAGATTTAAAAAGCAATTAAAGTGAGAATTCTACAAAATAACACAAAATTATATGCTTGAAACAAAGAAAATTATCTAAATATCAGTGATTAATAGTAACATATATACAAATTAGATTTAATAATATAAGAATGTGTATATATATATGTATATATGTATATGCACGCCTTACTTTGTTATCCTCACACAACAATAAGAACACATATGTGTTGTTAATATTTAAAGCACATAATAATACAAAAAAACATATCCTAGTGAACAACAGCATAATTATTAACACATTAAATAAAACCATTAAAGTTAATAGATAAGGATAGTTGTAAAGTTCTTATACGACACTCGAACGTTAAAATGTGGAATTAAGTTATGACCATGTCAGAATATTGTATTATAATGTCATACTATGATATTAAAATAGACGATGTGACAGCTGAACGTCATTATATGGCATTTTTATGTCAGGATATTGTATTCTAATAATTATCAGGATATGACACTTTAACGTCATAAGGTCATTTACATCACAAAATAAATTTTAATTTTAAAATATGCCATGTTGATTATATGATAAAACATTATAAGATCAGAATGTAATACATTTAAAATATAAAATTGCAATGCCACATTGTGATTATATTACTGTATCATCCAATCCTATGTCATTTAATGACATGTTGTGATGCTAATTAATTAAACATATCTCCAGCACCACCCATATCTCCCACTTTTCAAGACATGGATCGGTCCTTTTCATAATGTTATTATAATGTCATATATTGATATGATATTGCTATCACTTACATTATTATGCCACATCCTGACATCAGAGTGCCATATTCTGACATACCTGGACCTAAATCCAGCCTCCACGGTTCAAGGTAACGTGTGTACTGCATAACTATGATAAATACTAACGTTTTCTTAATTTCTGGTTATTATGATCCCATGATGTTCTTCCATTTGCTTTTAACATTGAATAAAAACTGGTAGTCTACTCATGACCCAATAAATGAGTGGCTCAGTCTGTTACAGGGAGGGCTCAACTAAGCATTCCCGTTATTCACATGTGATAAATAGCAAATCATAGGGCGGTCATCCTGAACTTTTGCAAATTAGCATTTTTCTATTATCATATACATACACAGTATTGTAAATTTCAATACTGATTATTTTGAAAACTCAGACATATTTCTATATTCATTTTTTTTCAAAGTTACCATGCATGTCGTGATATTCAGCATATTATATGGCAGCCATCTTATATTTGCGCAAATAAGGTTTGTTTATTACATAGCTAAATACATAGAGTTTTCGAATGTGATTATGCTTATTTTGATACGTTAGTCATCTTTAGTTGTTCCAAAGTTATGAGGCATAATGTTATAATTGGCAAATCATATGACGGCCATGTTGAATTTATGCCAAGTAGGCCTCCTATGAAGGAATGGTTCGCCCCCTCCTCTAAAAATATCACATCGCTTATTAAAAGGAGTCCCTGTGCAAGATTTTGTGGGTTTATACTAAAATCCACACCTTGGACTAAAAGTGATTATGTCCTGAAATTTGGAAAGGGCCGCTTTTGACCTTTTTTATGCTTATTGGGAAAGTTTTAAAAAGGTACCCCTGTCCAGATTTAGTCTGGAGATGATGGGCTGCAATTTGGTACAATGAAACCTAATTATTGTAAAAGTTACACACAAAAATATGGCAGACTCAGCCCACAGATTATTAATAAATATTCAATTTTTACGAAAATTATTATCGACACTACACTGGACGATATATATCTAACAAATAAAATAATACAATTTAATTTAGCGCTTTAATCGTTACAATGATTTAATTGTATATACTGTAGATGTGGTAATATTCGCGAGGTTTTAATTTTCGCGAAATTCGAGTGGAGGAAAAATTCGCAAATTCAAGAAACTCACGAAAATTATTACTATGATAGCGTCACTAAAGAAAAATCAGAAATTCGCGAAAATTTTAACACACGAAAATTACCAGATGTGCAGTATATATCAATGAGCGATTAAAACAAAATTCATATTCCTTTCTCTTGGGAAATTTTAGATTTATCATAAATAATGATGGTTATGTTAAAAATGTTCTGTCAAATATATATAGTCAAGTGTATACATCAGATATAAAATCATCCTTAATTATGTACTAAGCAACATCAAATACGTAAGAATGAAATTAACATCACTCAACAAATTATACGCTTGAAATAAATAAAATCAGCTAAGTAAATCACTAAAGTTATCAATGATTAATAATAACACAATAGCCGCATAATATGAAAATACTATTATCACTTTTCAATACCACGTTATCTTCTTAAATTCGTCAAACTTGAAAATCCCGCTATCGCGATCCACAACCTCAAGTGGGTAAAACAATCTGATATTTATTTATTTTGAACAGGCATCTTGATGTATAAATATTTATTTATAATTTAACTTGCTCATAAAAGACATTAAAACGATTGGTGTCGGGATCAGCACTGAAGTGGTTAACATTACTGTGATTATTTGTGAACGATATATATACACACAAATTAATCATTGACAATTATATTCAAGTATATATTTTTGTAAAAATAAGGTTTTTCGTCATTTGAAGCTGGAAATTGCGTTAGCAATTCCAGCTTTAAATAACGAAAAATACAATACAAACATTTCACCAGGAAAGGGGTTAAAATATTTGGGTTGTGCCAAGCATTTCAAAATTCAGTATTGATATACGGAGAAAAGAGATGTATATATTGTATTGATTGGCAAGATGTACATAAATATATAATCACACCATTCTTTGTTTGATGCATTTGCTAACTGTATTACCAGCACTAAAACCAAACAGATGCGAAAGGGTATTTCTAAGGTAACCGGACAAGATACTTTAAAGGTGATTTTAATATTACGTCGATTGTTTGCCGACAAATCACTTGCTTTTTTTGACTTTGCCAAAGCAATATATGTTCGAATTAGCATGTAGATTGATATCGAAATCAAGAAACAATCCGACAAACAAATAATGTATAATAGAATATGAATATTTCCCCTTAAACCACACCCTGCGACTGAACATAGGTAATCAGAACGATAAGTATCTCGATAGAGAATTCGCTCAATCATATTAATAGAATAGGTGCTGCAAACCAACAACCACGCAATTGCTGAAAATACAGCCGTCCACCGCAGCCATAAGCATTGATGTCTGAAAGGATAAGTAATTTGAAGAGATACAAATATCAACAAAGTGGTCTTATATATCATGTTAGATACCAGCGATATGTACAGAAGACTATTTAAGAAAAGACAGATATGGCTTGTTGTCCATACAGAAATATTGACACCAGTAACGTCTGCTACTAATATCCCCAGCGCATATATCGAACTTACTACAACAGCTCCTGACTGATTAAGAAGAAGAATAGTGAAATATTGTTTCTTAATTGTAAGCTGTTTTCGTAAGAGCCACACAGATATAATATGTTTAGTCAACAAAACCAGAGCTGCCAGAACTGAAAATGTTGTAATACAGTATGCGAAGATTTGCTCTGTTTTTATATTGAAAATCCCAAAACAATTTGTTGCTTTCACATATGATGTGCATTTGATATGCTTTGACATAACACAACATATCAGTGATTCTGATACTTTTACTTCCAACTGTTGGGAGACAGTTGATGGGAATTTTATATTCATATTTGTTTGATAATATACATATTGCATATCTATGAAAGATTTGTCATTGTGTTGAAAAGCGTGTATCACAATTTCCTTTAGTGGGTTCCTTTTCAATGCAAGAAAAACTATTTTGTCGAGTAACACATTTTTAATCACAGTGATTAGATTGAAGGATAAGTCCAGGACGACGACGTGTTTAAATATCCTAATTTTAAGGAAGTTGATATTTGCAAGTTTATTATTACTAAAATCTGATATTACAATGAACGAATTAAGAATTAAATCATTTACCTGAATATGTACTTTCTTAATATCGCAAAATGATACATTCAAATGAACTAACCCCACCAAATGCATTAGAGTCATATTAAAAAAGTTTTGTACACCCTTCATAACAAATCCTTTGAAGTGGTTAATCTTAGAGGATAATACGTCCAGCGAGTTATTGACCTCACAAGAGAGACTGTAGCCATCACAGTGACAGCTGTCAGGACATTTGTTACATCCCACTTCATCATCCATAGAATACAGACAGTTTATGTTGTTATCACATATTTCATCATTACCTACACATCGATTCTCTCCTCGACATTTTAAAAATCCGGGACAAGATAAAAGAGGGCAAAAAAATTCATCACCGCCCAGTGTACAGTCATATTGTCCGTCACAAACGGCGGATATGGAAATGCAGTAGGATTCGGAACATTTGAACATACCAGGACATGTAAACCAATGACATGAATTGTATACATCGTTTGCTGTTACTATGGCACCATTAGTCGCATTGATTCCAATTTTACACTTCTCCATCAAACTTGTGTCGTGTTCTTTCGTACACACAACTGAATCAGATATTACTCCTTTGGAGTGATAGTTAGAAACATCAGTTGCCCCCTTTTGTTTGCATTTAAAATAGTACCGGTCAATTGATGTCTTATACTTGATTGATTTACTGTCAAATGCTGGTGGCGGACTGCACGGTGACCTTTTCTCAGCAATATGACCCACTTCTCCTTTTGATAATTCTAATAAATTGATGTGTTTCAATTTAAATTGTGAACAGGCAATTTTTTCTTGCACAAATAATGTGGTGTTGGAATAAATTCCATCGCATATGATATGTAGTGGTACAATCATCTGATCTGGGCCATCACACAAAACACCATTATGACAAGGCAATGCAAAAGACGAATTGAACCAGCTGCTGTTTGTGGTACCATTACAAAAGTCCTCATCGCTCCCGTCAAAACAGTCAGATATCAAGTCACACTTATAAATCAAGAGTATACATGTTCCATCATCACAAGTGAAATATTCATCTTGACATTGCATAATGTAGGGTCTGCTAATTTGTTCACATATTATTGCACTTACATTTATAGCATCAGCACAAGGCTGACATTTTACTCCCCACCTCTTAGTAGAGATATAAAATTTGTGAACTAAGCTACATTTATTATTCAAATTCGTGAAAAACCTGTCACTAACTGTATTTGTTAGACGATATATCATCTCCAATAACCTATAATATGATGATTTTCTGGTCAGTGGTTGACCAAAAAGCGCAATGTAATTTGTTTTTAAACTATTTTTATTATAATCATATATCACTTGCATTATTTCTGGATCAAAATCTGTTGATTCCACTGGTCTCATGTCGACATTTAAAACTCTGGCATGCTGTGATATACACATGTCATGTGCATCATTGTAAGATATTTCACCTTTCGTCCAAGTAAAGGAGAAACACTTTCCTGTTCCACGCATCGTAAACCACTCATCCTCACATGCATGCCTATTTAGTATTGACGAGTTGGCTGAAATAGGTGGCCGAAGTTTTCCAATATCACACACATGTGACGTTTCAAAATGAGCATCGCAAGGGATGGTTATCATAGGAAAAGTAAATAATTCTGAGCGTATTAATTGTAATGCTGTACAGTTTTTTGTATGTGACATCTCAGGCTGTACAATGTTTTTTTTGTATCTTATAATTTCAAGAAGTGTATGTTTTATATAATTATCATTATGTATTGTATGTTTTGTCAATCCGAAGCCCCCATACTGTATAACAGGATTATACCAGGTAGTACGCCTTACAGGCCATTTATTCATCCAGTGGGTGAAATTTCCCTGAAACATACAATATTATATAAGTATTATTATATTAGAATTATTAAAAGTAATCGACATATATAGCACAACTGCACACACAATTTCGCAATGATGACTATACATGCTATTATCTGATTATCAGATAATAGCAAAAAAAACATTTTTTTGTCATGGTGGATTTATCATTTAGTTGAGAAACACTTTTAGTGAAAAGGAAATGGTCCTAGTGGAAAATATTAGAAAAGTATTGGAGTGTTTATTTATGAATTGCCTGGTAGGTTTAGTAAAACAAAAATTATCATTGGAAATGTCTACAGACCCCCTCTTGTACATGGAAATGATCATTACCTTTTTCAGAGTAGCAAACGCCGATTTTATCTATGAAATTTTAAACATGAAGTTATACCAGCTGGATACTTCAATAGGCCTATAAACATTTTGAGCATACGTCAAAAAATAAACGTCAGGTAAATTTTTCGTACTCCCACTTCAAATTAGTTGTTTCCTCAGTATTATTAAAATCATAGTTTATAACGATAAGATGTATGACGTATAACGTATCGTTATAAGCTATGGTTTTAATAATACCATCGATAATTCACTTATAATGTTTCTGTTGTATGTTTTAAATTTATCATACATATTACATACAGACAACGCATCACTAATTGTTTTAGTGTTTATCTACGAGAGTCAATCATTTTAGGAGGGGCACATTTTACGTATATGGGTTCAATCAATGGCTGACGGTCACACAGGGAATGTGTTAGGTGTCATAAACATTTTTAACTCCTATCACTACATAATATTTTACAAATATTTATTGTGATAATTACCAAATAATATTTTTTTTTAAACTACTAAAATATTAAAGAAAAATATAAAATTGGCCAAGAAAGTCCACATGGTCTAATATTGAATATATATATAAAACAAATTTATAAGTGAACGTTTCGTCAATAAATTTTTTACAGAGAAAAAAACAAATAATTGCATATACTAAGTTTTAGTAAATTGATAATTCCGAAAAAAAACCTTTAAATCATAAATGCATCAGGAAACAACTTCAAATGTACGCCTGTAACTGAAACTTTTGACAAAAACACAATTGAGCAACTAAAAGTTGAATATCGTCAAGAAACTTCTAGTCTTGAAGCTATATTATTAAAATCAATTGAAAATGTAATTGAGAAACTTTTGAGTCTTATAACCAGGCAGTGTTTTGAAACGGGTATATTCTTGACAAACTAAAATAGCTGAAGTGGTCGCTCTTTATAGAACAAGTTGACAAAACACTCATAAAATAGTATCGCCCTGCTTCAATTCTACCATTTCGAAAGTTATTGAAACAATTATGCTTCGGGAAATCTATGAATATTTTCCAATCAGTAATCATGCTTTTAGACAAAACATTCCACACAATTTGCAGTATGTGTTTTACTAGCTAGTGCTCGATATAATCGGGGTAAAGGTAAAATACCTTAGTTACCTCTTTCTGCTTCATGTTATTACATATATCAAAGGCCATTATCTATTGTTTTTCGGTGTGGAGATTGACACTAGACGTCAACTGTGACGTCTATATATGTAATATTCTGACGTCTAAAATCGGTCCCCGCACTACAATAGTTAATGTAGTTTTAATTACAAATTACCACGGGACAAACCTGTGTGTTTTTGGTAAGTCCCAGGAATATAATATCACCAGGTGTAGCATGAGCGTCAAGATATCTGAATAGAGTAATTCCGCTAGGCTGTGGAAGAGTCATATTTTTTGATTGACAATTGTCATTGGCCTCAGTCCATGATATTGACCTAAATGTAAATGAAACATGGTAGTTATGTGAAATGTTTTAATGATGTTTATTTCAGTACAATTTTAACATGCAGATCCCTCTCCCTAATAAATCCAGGTCAAATTAAGATATCAAGCTACAGTTATATATATATATATATATATATATATATATATATATATATATACAGTAAAACCTCGGTTTCGGACCACTTCAATAAGTGGAGCACCTCGTGAATAAAATACTAAAAATTAAATTTAATTGGTCTGGAAACGCGATGATCGGGGGGTGGGGGCACAGCACCGATGGTTTGCTGAACGATGGGCCGACGGCATCAATTAGGAAATGTTTTTTTTTAAATCTGAAAAAATTGAAATAATTATCTGTGTGATACACTACTTCATTAAAAAATTAAGTCGCTTTAATAAATAACCCTTAGCGGACCACCCCCGCTATTCGGGACTAAGACCACTTTTTTGCATCAAACCAGTCACAATCTCGCTAAGCGGACCAGCTGGGACATCAAGAGTGATTTTTTCAACCCACTGGTCCACTGAGAGAACATTTACACTTAGGGCCTAAGGTGAAAGGCGCGCCTCCACGCTCGGATGCCCACAAACGACAAAAAAATAGCAATGGTTATCTGGATGGGTCCCATAATAACCTCTATGTCCCCTGTGATCTAAACGCCATGTACCATGATATTTAACTTCACAAACAGTGCTTAGGCCTTACAGCGCGGGGATCGTCTTTAGACGTCAGACTCTTGACTTCTGTAGACGTCAGATTCTGACGTATAAAGTCGATCTCCTCACCTTAGGAGTAAAACAATTTCTAATGGTCGTAGACCCATAACATAGGTATTCAAATGAATCGGAAAGAGCTAACTATATATTTATGATGCTGATCTCACCTTCGTTCCTGGAGACGTAGAGTTTTCATGTGTAGCCCATCCGGTTCGTTTACAGGTTTTAGTTCCAACTGTAACACACAGTAACGCTGACAAAGCTTGTCATCACTTTCTGTAGAAATGCTCACTCTAAAACCTCTGTGATGATAAGGTGTTAAGATATGGTTGTTAACAAAAGTCGTATACTGCAACACTGTTTTTCCATCAATATCAAGAATATATATGTTGTACTTTTGACCTATTAAACACTGCCGAGGGCAGCTTTTATAACGCATACTGATGTAGTGTCCATGACTACTGGCAACTCCACTGTCTCTATAAATAAAATTCCTATGTTCACGTTTAGGGGGGACTCGAAACACTGAGACTTTACGGCAATCACGGAGCGGAAAGATATTATGGACAAGAAAAAGCTGGTAATTATTCAAGTTCGGGTGGTGTTCGCAACTCGATATCGTGACATCTACAAATATCCTCATAAAATAAGTGTTGGTCCAACAGTGTGTTTGAGAAAAGGTTAGAGTTGCATTGTATAAGTGGAAATATACACTTCGCTTTGCTTGTGTTAGACTATGACTGCTTTGTCCTGCTTCCGCGCCGTTAAAAGGCCAGCCCATTGCGTCAACATGTTTTATAAATAAATGTATTTTACTGTCGCATGATTTGAATTCATCTGTTCTCCCATATAATAGTTTGGCTGGACCCAATGGTTGTGAAGATTCTAGTTTTATAACACATTTTGTCTCACTATCTGTGTTTGGTGGTGGACAAATATAATAGGTACAGCCAGTTGATTTTTCAAGTTTCATTTCCACTTCTGTATTAGAAATATCCCACGAGGGTGAGAGTTCTGCATACACTATGCTGCATCTGTCGGATTCGATAAAAAGTGATATTTTCCCGTGAGAATAACCTGAAAACCACGCAAAGTAGTACCTGATCGACTGACCCCTCAGATGTACGTTATGCACAATCTCACAAATTGTAATGTATTTATCACCTTGATTGACGTATACCAACAACCCGCCATACTGGCAGGCATAGGGTGATAGATCACTGATCATTGTGGGTCCAGAAAATGTGAAGGATTTTATTTGCAGATGCACATTCTCATGTGGAATGGTGATGGTGACGTCACAATAAATATTTCTCCAATTCAGCGATTTAAATTGATGCTCCCATACATGCTTTCGAATTTGCGGAATGTGATTACAACCCCGCGAATTTGTCTGTTCCACGCTTGTTAGAATGATATTGAAACTTGTAAAGGTATTTATACTGATCGGCTTAATTGTTAAAAAGGCAGAAAACGCAGTAGAACGAATTATTTCATTTTTTAGTGTATTTTCCTTTTGCAAGTCAAAAACGATGTTGGAAAGGGGTCCAGGTCCGTCGAAAATTTGCATAGAAATGTTGGATATTATGTTTTTCCTAAAGAGATGGATGTTTATTTTTTCATCTGGCGTTGTTGTCATACAATATTCATAACTTTTTATTTTCTTATTTATCATATTCCATGATATGGACCATATTTGGCCAGGCAAATGGTGAATTTTGTTCAGCATAGTGATTTGATGTACCCAGCTCATAGTGAAGCTACTGTATACCAGTTGTAAATGGTATGCCCTGTATTTTGCTATGATCAATTTGAAATAAGCGCGGTTCTCGTGGCGAATAAATGTCCAGGGAATCTTGATTCCGCAATATGATTCATTTCGCTCCGAAATCAAGACCAGAGCATGCTGGGAACACAGCAGATATCGTGACAGAGAAAAATTAAAATATACAAAACTGAAATGCAAATAGTGTTTATCAATTACAGTTATTAAAATGTCCTTCACAAAATGCATAGCCACATTTTTCTCCATCGTCCAAATTGATCCACAGTATGAATCCCTTTCTCTTGTGATGAGCGTCATACTTGTTGAATATAATGAAGGTTTATTTGATATACAATGTGACACCCTTTTCCGTAGACACCAGAGCACATCCCTATGTAAATGTTTCAGAGAAAAAAGGTGTGTTTGGTTGATACACTTGACTAAATCGTGCAATAAAAGTGATTTTTGTGCAGTTTGGTTTCCCAAAGAGCCTGTTGATTGTTGATGCATCTGTGCATCTGTTCTCATCAACACGATAACAAAGCTCATGATCCACATGGTGCGCACCATGATTAACTGTACAAGTTCTCACAGACAAAACTGAAAAAAAACACGTTTTCATTGATGATAATTGAAAAAAAAAAAAAATTTATCATATCTGATTAATCCTAAGTTATATGATAGTTAAAAATAAAAATAAAATCATAATTGAACATATCCAGCCTCTAAATCAAATTAGAAAGATGCTGTTGGTAGCTAATTCTGCATTTAAGAGGTCAAGAAATGTTTCAAAAATAATTTGAATTGTTTTTGCATAATACGTTATGTGTAATTCAAGATGGCGTCCAAAAAAATACATATTTAACTCTATGTACTTTTGAGGTTATGATTTGTGATTTAAAATATCTCCAGGAATCTTATTGAGTGGTATCATTTTGTCCAGGGCATATGACACTTGTCACAATATGGCTGTTAATTAATATATAGAGAATAAATTTCCCAAGACCATTTTTTAAAGTTTAAATATGTATTTTTTGTCATTTTTTGCCGCCATTTAGCAATTGAAAATAGATTAAGCAGATTGCTTGACCTCCGAAATGTAGGATTAGCAAGCAAAATTATCTTTCTATGTTGTTTTGGAGGCAATACATATTCAATTCTGAATTTGTGGCGAGTTCGGTAATTTTGCTGGCTGTCGTCTCAATAATCGGCCATATTGGCAATCTCGTCCCTACTATACTAACATGCTGATTCTGACGCAGGAGATGACCCTGAACAAAATGATACCACTCACGGAGGGTCCTGGGGATTGCACAGAGGGTCCCCCCTCTCCTTAGCTTCATGGACTAAATTATCATATTAAATTCCATAAAAAGGTTATTGACTCGCATAAACCTATCCACGAATTAAGATCATGGATTAATTTTATAATTTATAGGCTGGTATGGATCTATCACTGAAATACGAGCGCAGATTATGTAAATAGTTATATTGGCTATTTAAGGACCTATCCCTGAAATTAGCTTGTAGATTAGTAGATTACTTTAATTATTATTATTATTATTATTATTATTATTATTATTATTATTATTATTATTAATTTTATTATTATTATTATTATTATTATTATTATTATTATTATTATTATTATTATTATTATTATTATTATTATTATTATTATTATTATTATTATTATTATTATTATTATTATTATTATTAGTAGTAGTAGTAGTAGTAGTAGTATTAATTAAATGATTAAAGATTTTACCAACTTAAAGTTGTCTCTACACTCATTTCCTCCCCAACAACAATTTGATAAAAATGAAATGAAATGAATCGGGCTTTAGGCCACTTCTGTGCACATATAGGCTAAACTGGGCCAGGAGAACCTCCTGCGGATGGTGAGATGATTGAGATGACACTGTCCTCCAGACACAGGATTCGAAATTCGAGCCCTGGTGGTCTGAGGCCGAGCACGCTACCTCTCGGTCACGGAGGCTCCCCACAATACTGACTTTCACACGTGGATGGGGAAAAAACATTTTTGTTTCTTTGAAACCGCCGAGACCGGGAACCGAACCCCGAACTCTGGCGTGAAAGGCAGCGGTGCTAACCACTACCTAGGGCCCCCGCCAATTTGATCCAATTTGATCCGCTATTAAATATACTAAAAATGATAATAGTAGAGCGTAGAAATGTAATTGTTGAGAAATAGCAATATCTTCAAATGGTTTATATTAATTACGCAAATATTGCTTTCACAGATGTCTAAACCAGCTTAAGTTCACAATGTTGGCAAAGTATATGATTTCAATATCTATACAGTAATTGAAATCTTTCTATTATTCTATATTGGCCAAAGTTATTAAAAACTTATTGGTGAGGGTAGAAAATAATGCAAATATGTAATGTTTAATAGGTCATTGTATTAGAAACGTAAAAATACAAACACAAATTATATTTTTATCTCTCTCTCTTGATGCTAAATCATGCAATATAAAACATCAAATGTACGTATTCGCTTTTTTTTTATCTAATATTTTTTTCAGTAATACTATGAAAAATAATGAGCCCATTGAACCCGTGAACGTCGCAAATCGGCAGAAAATCATGTGTGATGTAAATGGTGCCGATCGATTTTGTTTAGTCATATTTCATCGGGCTATAATTGAAGGGGTCTAAGCAAGATAATGTTATTTTTTTGCCGTTTTGAGAAAAAGCTGTTTATAGGCTTTACTCTAAAAAACCCGTAACTCTTAGATTTTGATGTCAGTGCAAAATGTTTGAGTCTTTTTTCTACATGGGCGAGTTTTAATATGATATGGCTGGTTTTTAAAGAGCCCAAATTCAAAATTGACATGCTTTACCATCAATCATGCAAGAACATGCGAAGTGATGGCGACAACAAAACAACAAAAATACATCTTTTTCCATGCTAATGTGTGAAAAACTAAGCTGACATATCCAAGCGATGCAATTCTGGTTCCATTTCTGATAGTAAGTTTATGCTAAATATACAATTTATTGACTTGCATCAATTACCATTACAACAATACATTCTTGTTTCAGAAAACGTTATTTGAAATTTTTCAAACTACTGCTACAAAGGTATTTGTTTTGTTTTTACAAATGATAATTGATGCATCAGGCTGAAAAAAAACACAATGCGACAAAAAAAACGTTACAAGGTAACTTGACTTTGCATGTTCTTTCTTGGACCTCTTCAATTTGTATATGAAATTATCCTTTTCACTTTTGCAAAACTGAATAATCCTTTCTCTTTTAATTGCCCCATGGATGGACTGGCATTAAAATGGGCTACTGGGGTACAATACTGCGGAGTCACGTAAGACTCGGCCTTCTAGTGGAAAAAGTCAATAATATTATATCTAACTAATATTATATCTAAAACAAAGCGTGTTGGTGGCTTAACTAAGAGCACCATTGGGTGGCACTATCCCTAACATAAAAACTGTGTCTTATAAGTAAAACTAATACTTGAATAATGTTCGCCACTCTGGGGAAGCATTTCGATAGACAAAGTGCAAGGAACAATGACGTGGTACATATGTGGTTACAAGAAGGATATAACGAACGTCTACTCAACTTACACTTAGCTCCACTGTCTTTAAGACATAACCAAAATGATGTTATATTTTGGGGAAATTTTTAACTTCGCATTTATTTGGATCTCACTAAATTTGTAAGCGTCAGCTACAAAAACCCCAGACAGAACTGTAGCTCCACCAGCAGTTACAACCGCCTATATTTAATAAAATGACATGTAGACATAATTTTCTACCTGAATATATTACTTGTCGAACAAGTTTGCAAACGATGTCAGAAGTATCACATTTGCTTCTCATTTATATAATTGTAGCAGTTCAACATGCTCTTGGCATTTTCAATGCATATGCACAGGCAGAAGGCAATTAGGCATATTTCGCGAATCGCTCTATAATTTGCTTTTTTGATCGCTATTAAAAGTATATCTTCTGATCTTAAGTTTCTCTCAAGGGTAGAATATATCCCGATAAAGTCTGAGGTGATCACAAGACGTTGATCCAATGCTAGCTTAAATGTGCATACCCAGGCAAATGGCATGTTTTCGTTTTAGCTCTGTCATATCTTTTTGAGTGTTTGAATGAGTGAAGACAATATTCCGAAAGATTACAACATTTAGAGACATCCATTGGCAACATAATCAGGTTTCGAAAAAAACGAATCATGACAAAATGTTGGTCATTACATTTTTGTCTTTTAGATCCACTTTGTTTGACAGGAAATTGTTATCGAGTCATGCGACGATTTGATTATTCCCTTCTAAAGATAGTTTTTTTATAATTTACTTGCCGTAAATTTTGACAAACAGTTCTTAACTCGTATTAGGATAAGTATGTAAGTTCTCAGATGTATCAAAGACGTTGCTAGTTTAACTACAATGTCATCAGAAAACCACAGCTTAATGGCGCTTTCCCATCGGATCTCACATTTTTAAACACGAAGGGTCAACACCTCTATACTCGGCCAATTGCCATGTTTTACATATTCGCTGGACATCGTGAACATTGCCAAAATACACAGGTATTATTCATGGGATGACCCTCATTATAAATATTGGGATGGTTGTTATTAATTGTATGAACATTCCGAAATACACACTAATCAGGTACATATCTCTTTCAAATGGAGGGTAGAAAAATATCATATAGAATTACGATGATCTATTAAACCTATATAACACAATTTTAAACTTTAAAACTTTTTAAGTTTAAGGCACTTGGGTATGGGTCTTTAATATTGTCTCAGCCTCGCAGACGGTAGACTATCATTAACCCTCAATCCGTAGGGACCAACATTTTTTCCATTTTAAATCATTATAAATGACTTAGTTAGCTCTCTCTCATTAATTTGAAAACCCATGTTATGGGTATATGGCCATTATAAATATCTTAACTCTCACAGTGCGGGGATCGACTTTGGACGTCAAAATTTGACGTCTACAGACGTCAGACTTTGAAATACATGTTTATTGTCTGTATGGAGCTGTCCACAAAATAGGATCGTGGATTCGCAAATCGCTCCATTTTTTTTAATTTGATTAGTTTATCGCTATTTTAAATTCGTCACGGAATCATACGTTTACCTGTTAATATATGATCCTTGTAAGTGTTGGTGCTGTCCTGACCACACCTAAATATGATGAATGTAAAGTGAATCATCAGCTCTGCGCTGTGTTTTATTCATCCAATTGTGATATATTGGGAAATAATTATACGGATAACCTTTCGCGAGAAGGGATGTATCAAGTTAGTGTTTTGTAGTTTGATTTAAAATATATTAACCCTTAAAGCGCTAAGATAAATTTTAGCCAACTTGATGTTATCTCTCGCTACCGCAATCCACAAATTCAAGCAGGTGGAAACTCCTCTTATTTGTTTAATTTCAGACCATACATTTGGACATGTTGATGTTTAAACGCTCATTTCATTCCCAACAACAATGATTTGTTTATTAGCTAATCAAGTAGAATATAAACTAGTATAGTAGCGCATAGTGCTGTAAGGGTTAACAGTCCACAGGAAATTGCAATAGATTCAAATGGGTTTTTAATAATAATATTGATAAAATATCGCTTTCACAGATGACTAGACAACTAGATTTCAAGTCGTGCTCTATCCAATAAATTTATTCTTGTTAATTTTTCACCGGCGTCCCAATGAAAATGCAGTCGATCTTTACAAAATTTCTCCACTATTTCTTTATTTGGTTAGCTCAAGGGCTGAAGTGCTTTTAGATGGTGATTTCAACATGAATTCATAAGATATAAAGAAAAAAATGAAATGAATCGGGCTTTAGGCCACCTTTGTGCACATATAGGCTAAACTGGGCCAGGAGAACCTCCTGAGGATGGTGAGATGATTGAGATGACACTGTCCTCCAGACACAGGATTCGAAATTCGTGCCCTGGCGGTCTGAGGCCGAGCACGCTACCTCTCGGTCACGGAGGCTCCCCACAATACTAACTTTCACACGTGGATGGGGAAGAAACAATTTTGTTTCTTTCAAACCGCCGAGACCGAGAACCGAACCCCGGACTCTGGCGTGAAAGGCAGCGGTGCTAACCACTACCCTAGGGCCCCCGCCCCAGATATAAAGAACAAAGATACATCCTCTAATTTTTTAAATACAATAATTAATACGGCACATTGATTTTTTTCAATAAATCACTCTACTCACCAGATTGACTGACAGAACACGTGCCCTAATAGCACAGGAAATTATTGTACTTGATGAATTTTTTTGGTGTCTGTGGAGATGTTTAGTGTGATAAAAGTGTCTATCTCTGTACTAGTGGGGGGGGGGGGGGGGCTTAATCAAATAATCGTTCACTTCGTTGCAAAAGTCTGAAATTTTTGTCACAAGCTGACATGACCTGGCTATTTCAGAATCTGCCGACAGACAAGCGATCTTTTTCCTCTAGCGGCCATATTGGGCAATTTCAAAATGGCCGCCACTGCAATGCATTACGTACACATGCTAACTTTTTAACTAATCATCACAGAACCACATGTAATACCTCTTTTCCAGGGTATTTGAGGTCGGGGATGACGATTAAGACATCAGTTTCCATCAAAACTTGAAATGTCAAGGTCAAATGACAACATCAAGGTCAAAATCGTTTGGAATTTGCCTATTACTGTTTTTCTCATTGGTCGATGTTTAAAAAGCTGAATAAATTCGTATATTTCAAAATCCTGAATATTTCAGAATCATCCGACAGACAAGCGATTTTTTTTCTCTAGCGGCCATATTGGGCAATTTCAAAATGGCCGCCACTGTAATGGATTACTCATGCTAACTGTTTAACTAATCATCAGGGAACCTCATGTAATACCTCTTTTCTGGGGTATTTGAGGTCAAGGATGACGAATATGACGTCATTTTCGATCAAAAGTTAAAATGTCAAGGTTAAATAACAACACTAAGGTCAAAATCGTTTAAAATTTGCGTATTACTGTTTTTTCTGATAGGTCGATGTTTGAAAAGCTGAATAAATCCGTAGTTTTTAAATAATTTTATAACTTTGATAATGTTATGGGTCAGAGATCTTAAGTAGCATGTGTTGTTGGTCAGGTGATGATATAAAATACAAATAAATATGACTCTCCTTCTCAGTCCACTGTCCAAATACGCCACAGTAGAGAGCCTGAAACTCCCCAACCGCTGTAGGCTTACATATGTATTGAATTACACAATACTACTCATCTCAAACACCAGTCCTAATGGGCACATTCACCTTCTTGTTAGCCTCAGTGTATCGTATGATATACCCCCGTCATTGTACCCCTCCTGTTAATCTCAGCCTCATGCCAAAAATTGAGGATGGTAATGTGGCAAGGCCTTCATATTATAGGACTCATGGTCTGAGATAAGGGAAACAGTTTGGATAAAGCACGTTTGTGAACTCCTAACTAAAGAGGAGATTGATAACAACATTATCACAACCTGGTCAGGTTATCATTATCGGATGAAAGAATAAAACTTTATCAAACCTCGATCAGAAATTGACATTTTACCTCTCTTTCCTGACAAATCCTTTCCTGCAATTTTCTTCAATCCTTGGTGACGTCAAGTACGTATTTTGATAGGCGGATTTCATATTAAAGATAAAGCTCATTTTATCTGTGGCTCTGGATGGGGAGTGGGTGATGTCTGAGGCTAGTGTGTTCACCTTTGGCAGAGCTGTATCAACGCTGGCTGACCACCATAATAAGCGCACTCGGTATGATCACCAAGTTTCATTGGTGGCCCTCTATATCTCCTTCAGGAAGGAGCATACCTATAGTCACGGAGTAATACCTGTAGACTTATTTGAAGAATGATTTGACAAGCAGTCGAGGGAGGGACGTATGTGTAAGTACTGTTCACTTATTATCGAGGTGGAAATTCGCATTTGTCGTTTGCGCACTCTCTGAGAGATGGTGATTTTGTGCTCAATGCCGTGGATAAATTGTGTGACTGGTTTTTAGCGTTTGACCACACCATAGTGATGTGATTTTCTGTACATTTTGATATTTTCGTAGCTCAACGGTCTATTTTTAAATTTTATTTGATGGATCAGTCTCATGAACACAGCAATCTGTCGTACAATCTGGTGGTGGTTGCTTATGAAATAATGAATTTGAACGTGTACAAAACCATTGTAACTCATCAGATGTACAGCACAAAGAATCTCTATAAGCTCTAGAACGACACTTTGTCATTGACTTCGTAAGTTTCACGAGAGTACTCGTAGATCATGCAAGTTCATTCTTAGATGCTGTCTATGTAGTAATTGGCACTTGCGATGTAATGGGAGCATGAAGTTACAGTGAATGAGACTGGATGTGATCTGCATGAATAGTGTGTGAAAGAAATAATCTACCAAGCACAATTCCAAGAATATAGGAATAATAATGCAAAATGCTACACTTCTTATGTTTATGTCTCTCCAGTCCCGAAATAATGGAAAAATGTCAGATTTTTCCACCATTCCTTGCTGAGCGTTGTATGCTCATGCTCAGTCCATGTTCTCGATGTGGCTGCTTTAATTCACACCGTACGTTCAGTTCGTGCAGCAACATTTAATGATTGCATACACTTGTTGATGCATCTAGTGCCCTATCTGAAGAGCCAAAACACCCCCTGCGAATGATGAGATGAATAAGATCACACTGCCCTCCAGACATAGGATTCGAAATTCGAGCCCTGGCGGTCTGAGGTCGAGCACGTCAGTCATGGAGGCTCCAATGCTGCACACAATACTTACGAGTGATCTTTACGAGTGAGCGGGGAAGAAAGCTTTGTTTTTCTGAAAACTGAATGCCAGAGCGGGGGACGAGCCCGCGATCTCCCGACTTTTCAAGCAGACCGCTTTATAACTACTGCATCGCCCCCCCCCCCCCGCCCAAATTGCTCAAACTGGGACTACACCAAATCCAAAGAGAGATTAGCAAAACTGTCTGTTCAAAAATAAACGAAAATAAGATAACTCCATATGACTCCGTGCTGTCCAACAGAACATGTGCCATGTTAGATTTTCAGATACATTAAATGACCAAATTTAATCGCACTCTAGACAAACATAGGTCTCTCAAGTCAGAGCCTCTCAACATGAAGTGATTGGAATGTTTCTGTGTGCTTATACCTGTTATATGTATAGTAAGAGTTATATTGTTTCATCTGTTGAAGAAGCAAGACAGCAGCTTTTTTACAAAGACCTCACTCTCCCTTGAGAACATACCTTACACATGCAGCTCTGTTTGAGCACGTCAAAAGATCATTCCTATGTGCTTCCTATATATGGGAGCAGGCAATCATGCCATTAGGTGGTACCGGACTTTTCCAATAGGGGATAGGAATGTGAAGGAAACAGGTGGTTGTCATTTAGGACGAAACTAGCTGATGCTAGTAAGTCGGGTTTACGGTGCACCTCCATAATTATGCAAGTTTGAGGGAGGTTGTGTGAATAACGAAACAGCTGGCCAGTAACTAAACACATGATTGCACTGAAAACATCTCCACTTTTATTTGGTCATGAAATATTATTAGTTTTTCATTTGTTTTTATCCGTTGCCTTTCAATGACATGACATACGATTTATGCAGACAGTTCAATTTTCAGAAGGTACTACATATTATCTATTATTTTTTATTATTGTATTGCATTTGTCAAATGTCCATGGAAAAATAACTTGAATTTAGTAGCTTTTTCATCATATAAAGCTTTGTACTTTGTGATACTTTATCTGGTTATTTGAAAAGGCCTAATAATAGTGACAGTGATATTAGTCATTGCTGTAATTGAAGGCATGTGTATATTCTTGTTGCACTGGTTTGCAATTGGTGTGTAGAGTTGACAGAATAAATTTAAAATGTGCAAAAGTATTCAGATAAATGGTTGTGGAGTCAATTAAAAATCACTCATTCTTACTGTTTTAGTATTACGTATTGATATAATGATGCGACATGTTTTTTGAAGTTTTGGAATTTCTTTTACTGTGTTAGCGTGTTTATCACCCTTGAAAACCATTTGTAAAATTATTCTTATGACGAAATAGACTAAAATTGATATTCAGAACTAAAATAATGGATGACCTATGTCCGAAAAAAAATTAAAACCGTGAAATTTTAGAGCGCTTTGAAATTTGCGGAAAATATAAATAATTTTAATTTTTTACGCTTATATCGTCATATGACCTCAATTTGGTTATTTTAGATTGAAAATGACATCATAATTGTGATCCTTGGTCTCAAATACCTCAGAATAGAGGTATTATGAGTTATTCTGTGATTTTTAGTTAAAAAGTTATCTTGCGCAAGGTTTTTAGTGGCGGCCATTTTGAATCGTCCAATATGACCGCTAGGGGGCACATTTAACTTGTCTGTCGGCAGATTATGAAATGTCTAGGTCATGTCAGCCTGTGACAAAAAATTGATGACATTGAGGGACGAATTTATAGTTCAATGTCAAGGTCGAACATAAAATTAACCGATACTTTACAGATATGGTAAAATCATGGCCACTCTCTAGATGTGTGCAAGGGCTAAAACAGATCTGATATTACCTAATTTACATAAATACAAAATGGCCGGCACTGAAAACAATATCGAAGTCATAATACTGTTGACTCCACCTCTAATCGGCCTATCAAAGAGCGTAGTCCACCAAATAGTTTTGTATCACCAAATAGTTATGTATATTGTTGTCACAATGTCAAGCTATGTCAGGTGTATCCAACAGTTATTGATTTTTAAGATGTATTGTTAAAAATATTTAGTCAAGGCTAAATAAACAGATTTGTTCACCAATTTGTTGTATAAGGTATCTAATATCACCAAGAAAAAGTTTTAAGCTCAACTCGTTGGGAGGGGGGGGGGTGAAGTGTTCTCGGGCCAAGTTCTTTTTTTTGCCATTAGAAATATTCCAATATCAGAGAAGCGTCTACCTTTGAACGTAATTGATTGATTTAAATGAAGGTCTGGTATATTTATGTAAAGTTTTATTTTGTAAATTAAATAAAAAGGTCAATTTATAGGACATAATCAATGTAGGTTTTTTAACGGTTTAACTTTCTTTTTTTTTACAGGGTAAATTTTACTAAAATGATATGTATTGTTTTTTTAAAACTAACGAGTGTCTATTGAAAAACTAATTGATCAATGATCTAATTACCATAAAGGGTATAAAGGGTGCTGTAAGGGTTAACAGTGGACAGGAAATCGCAATATAATAGAATGGTTTTAATAATAATATTTATAAAATATCACTTTCACAAATGACCAGACAACTAGATTTCAAATCGTGCTTCATCTCAGAAATTTATTTTTGGTAGTTTGTCATCGGCGTCCCAAAGAAAATGTAGCTGATCATGTACAATTCATTTACAAAATGTATCTAATATTTATTCAGTTGGTGAGAATCGGGGCTGAAGTGTTTTTAGCTGGTCATTTCAACAAAGATGTATTAGATATAAAGGACAAAGGCACAAACTCTAATTTAAAAAACACAATAACTCACTGCGCCTGTATTTTTTGCCAGAAATTACTTTACCCACCAGATGCCCTGACAATTAAACAGGTACCCTAATGTATAACGTTTTTCTGCAAAGTCTCGGAAATACCTTCACCCGGAATTTTTATAGATACCTTTTCTGAGCACCAACCATTTTTCACATTATTTGATTTCAAACATCTACACGATCCACTCCGTACGTTTATAACTATAAGCAAACAGTCTCTGCTAAATTTTAGAAATTAACTTGCATCCTGTAACCTGATCTATAAAATTGATAATAGCTTGCCCAATGATAACTATACAAAGTTGCAGAATATTTGTATTAGATTATTGGAAAAACATATTTCAAATTAAATAAATACATTTAATAAGCAGAAACACAAGAAAACACCATCAATCACAGAAGGTATTTTTAAATCTATCAATTTAAAAAATAGGCTGTACAATGACAAATTGATAGTAACTCCTATAAATTCACAGCATTAACTACCCTCAAAAATTTTTTTTAATTACAATAAAATATTAAAATGTTAATAAGGCAGTACTTCTTTTTCAATTTACACAAATTTAAGCAGACATCAAACGGAGCTGGTCAACTATTAGGCGTATTGACAGATGGACCAGGAAGTGTAGCCATACTCTGCCCCTGAACTGGAACATTGATATGTGCGTCACCATGTGGTGGACTGACTATTTCCGGGTGACCCCCCTGAATCAACTGTAAGCAAGCGAATTGTTTAGTATCTGTTGCTGTGACAAAGGCGATGGGCCAACCATTTGAGCCCCTAACCCTGGCATCAGTGACGGTGATGACATACTCTATGTAGGGGGCACCTGTGTGTGAGTATAGATCAAAGGACCATACCATGTATCCGACAGAATGCCGAGGAGATTTCATTTGATTTAAACCCTGATTGGGTAAAGAACTAAGGCTACTATGTTTTTTTGTGTTTAAGATGAGCGCGCACATTAGATTTAGGCAGCGCATGCACTATCAAATAAACATTTTTTTTCTGCCGAGCACGTGCATTGGATTGTTGCCGATTGTGTAAAAAACAGTTAATTTCTGGAGATAAAAAGAAACATTAAAAAAAAAAAATTATTTCAGGAGATAAATACATTTTTGCAGCTATGTCTCTCTTCTTATTTTTTTTTTTCGTTGTCCTCATTACCTGTTTTTCAAATAGATCAACATTTATTTCTATTTTGTCGATAAATGAAATTGAGAATGCTATTCGTAGATAAAAATGGCAAGGCGACTGGAATAGATGGGCTACCATTAGAACTAATTTCGTGAAATAGACTGGTATTCACTCCTTTATTAAAATGCCTATTTAATAGTATATGTGAGTCGTGTAGCTACCCGGAACGTTAGGTGGATGGGGTAATAACCCCAATATTTAAAAGTGGTTCTAAAACTGACCCTGAAAACTACCAGCAAAGTCACTGTCCTACCTGCATCAGGTAAACTTTTCGAAATCGTGCTAGAAAATCGTCTAAAATTTAAAAATAATGTTTGTTCTGATAATGACCCATTTCATTCAGGATTAAAGCAAACAGTAGAACCGAATATAATATATTTGTTCTCTATTCTCTTGTTCAACAATATAAAAATCTGAAAAAAAACCTTTATGTATGTTTTGTAGACTTCACTAAAGCATTCGATTATATAAATCTAAATGCCTTACTCTACAAACTGTTTAAGAGGAATGTTAGTGAGAGTTTTTAAAACCTAATAAAAGGTATGTTTTCAAAATAAAAAACTAGAGTGAATTTGGAAAAATACTTTAGCATGCCTCTTAAAAGATGCTTTGGCGTAATTCAAGGAGGTGTCCTAAGCCCGCAATTGTTCAACAAATTTTAACTGATTTAGGCGACTACTTGGACCCGGAATGCGGAGTTCACATGACATGAATCGGGCTTTAGGCCACCATTGTGCACATATAGGCTAAACTGGGCCAGGAGAAGCTCCTGATGATGGGGAGATGAATGAGATGACACTGTTCTCCGGACACAGGATTTAAAATTCGAGCCCTGGAGGTCGGAGGCCGAGCACGCTACCTCTCGGTCACGGAGGCTCCCCACAATACTGAGTTTTACACGTGGATGGGTAAGAAACATTTTTGTTTCTTTAAAACCGCAGAAACCGGAAGCCGAACCCCGGACTCTAGGTAGGAAGCGGTGCTAACTACTACCCTGGGGCCCCCTGGAAAAACACAAAAAATACATTTGTACCAAATCGTTTAGAAAAGATGTGGAAAATACTATTAAAGCCCTTTTTACCAATAAATGGAAACATGACATTTCTGTTTTATATCATAAATTACGTACCTATGTAACCTTTCAATTAACTTTTCATATTGAACCATATGTATTATTATAAAAGAATGTAACGGCATTAGCCAGGTTTAGATTATCTTCACATTCATTACAGATTGAACTAGGAAGACACAATAACACACCCATAAATGATAGACTATGTACAAGATATGATAACAATGCCGTTGATGACGAAGAATTTTTTCTAGTCCATTGTAGTTATTTTAATGAAGACAGAGATGTTTTATTTCACAAAGCAAATAATTATACTGACAATTTTAACACACTATCATCCATTTTTTAATTTATAATACTTTTAAATTGCCAATAACACTATATTATTAAACTTCTGGCGAAACATGTTCGCCTATGTCTTAATAAGATAGAAGCGTGATTCTATGTATTTACACATTTTTTATTTGCACATTATACCACTTTATTTGTACATTATATTACTTTAATTTTCATATTATGTTTCATCTCATAATTTTATTTTTGCTTTTCTATATGCACTTTATATATTTTTTAACGTTTGCCTGTGTGTTGTTTTCTGTTGCATACCATGTATACACATTGAGAATTAGCGCTCTTCACTTGAACAAGCAAAACTCCCTGTCAGGCTAAAAAGTTACCACCATCAGAAAAGATAATTATTGGTGCAGTTAAGTCAAATAAGACGAGAATGTGATACGGGAGAATAAATGTATGTTTTTTTCCACATTCTGGTGGCAGAATCTGAAAAGTGTTATAGAAGTAGGTTTAGGCGAAATGTTTTTTTACAATGTGGAAACCATTTTTCTATTGCCATTTAGGGTGCCAGGTTCAAGAAAAACGTGGTTTCCGTTGCCGCATCAAGCGTTTTTCATATTATAAATATGCTTATATACCCCCAAACCTGTATATATAGAGGGTTGGGTTACTTAAGCATCTGTCGTTGCTGCTATTATCTACCAATCAACACACATAATCAACACACATAATATGCCTGAAAAAAATACTTAAATTTATGTTCTAATGATGTAATGCATGTTGCCGTGGAGTAAGAAACGTGCTCAGTTTTAAACGATTTAAGGGCTAAAGAAGATTCATACATAAAAACATTATTTAAACTTAACTAAAACGTCAACTAATACATCAGCTTACCAAAATGTTATAGGTGACTGTTAAAACAACAGTACTGTGCCATCTAGCTTCAGCCGATATTTACTCCTCGTATATTTTACCATGCCAGTTGATGGGGAAACAAACTATGTTAATAACTGCGCTCAGCGTATCTAGACAACCCCCCTAATTTAATATCATCATACACAATAATAAAAAAAAAACTTTTATCAAGCAACAAAAATACATACGCTTTACTTTATAACCTCACACAACAAAAACAATTATTTGAAGTTGATATGCTAAAACATATAATAGCAAAAAAATACATAGCACAATAAACAGCATTATAAATAATAATGCATTATTTATAACCATTCAAGGTGATTATAGTTAATTTTAGGTTTGAAATAATAGCTTTGCCACGAATGAATGCAAAATTAGATCACTAAAATTAAATAATAAAGAAATAAAATGACTTATACGTCTGTGCAGACGATTTTTCATCAATAAAACATATATCTATCAACCAAATAAACGAAATCAATCATAAAATAAATGACAAAGACAAATAATAGTGAACATATACAAAGCTCACACTCTAACATACTAGTTATATAAAATATTTTCATGTTATTATCATTACACTGCACGATATATATACAAATATTAAAAGTGCAAGCGCTAGGGGGTCTTGTCAAATTAAACAATACCAAAATCCGAGAAAAACTCGGACTGGCCAAATGACACCATCCCAACCCCTATCAAATTTGTGTTTGGAAAAAAAATCAGAGTTGTGGCTTGATACAACTCACCCAAACACCCACATTCTTTATTTTCTTTTAACTTGACAAGACCCATAAGCATGACCATAGTGTTTTTTTATAGTCGTTTTGCTAAATAACACAAAAATATATGCTTGAGACAAAATACATAATCTAAATCAATCTTTAAACCAGCAATGTTTAGTAGTAACACATGTAAAAATTTGATTAAATAATATAAGTATATTTGTATTTATAAGTACGCCTTACTTTGTGATCATCACACAACAAAAATACCACATATGTCTTGTTGATACTCTAAAGCATATAATAATACAAAAAAATACATAGCATAAAAAACAACAGCATAATTATTAATGCAATACTTTTAACCATAGAACATATTCATAAGTAATTATAAGTTTGAATTGACACAATTCACAGTAAATTTGGATCTCATTTATTAAAACAAAAATAAAATTAAATAGAATGACGCGTAGCCTACATCTGTAGAGACGTTTTGTCGCCGACAAAATATATATTTAACAACCAGACATATACGATCAATCATAAAATAGATGACAAAAACAAATTATGGTGAACATAACAGTGCAAAAAAGCATATATATGTAAAATATGATATCATATTATGTTTTCCCTTTTCCCATGATTTGTGCGCCTCTGACATCGGTCTGCTGACGATATAGGCGCTATAGAAGTGTGATTGCTTGATTGCTTGATTGCTTGATTGCTTGATTGATTGATTGATTGATTGATTGATTGATTGATTGATTGATTGATTGATTGATTGATTGATTGATTGATTGATATTATAAATATGTTTTGTTTTCATTTAAAAGTATTCCTTTCTCTTGGCAAATTTTAGATTTATCATAAATAATGATGGTTATGTTAAAAATGTTCTGTCAAATATATATAGTCAAGTGTATACATCAGATATAAAATCATCCTTAATTATGTACTAAGCAACATCAAATACGTAAGAATGAAATTAACATCACTCAACAAATTATACGCTTGAAATAAATAAAATCAGCTAAGTAAATCACTAAAGTTATCAATGATTAATAATAACACAATAGCCGCATAATATGAAAATACTATTATCACTTTTCAATACCACGTTATCTTCTTAAATTCGTCAAACTTGAAAATCCCGCTATCGCGATCCACAACCTCAAGTGGGTAAAACAATCTGATATTTTTTTATTTTGAACAGGCATCTTGATGTATAAATATTTATTTATAATTTAACCTGCTCATAAAAGACATTAAAACGATTGGTGTCGGGATCAGCACTGAAGTGGTTAACATTACTGTGATTATTTGTGAACGATATATATACACACAAATTAATCATTGACAATTATATTCAAGTATATATTTTTGTAAAAATAAGGTTTTTCGTCATTTGAAGCTAGAAATTGCGTTAGCAATTCCAGCTTTAAATAACGAAAAATACAATACAAACATTTCACCAGGAAAGGGGTTAAAATATTTGGTGTGTGCCAAGCATTTCAAAATTCAGTATTGATATACGGAGAAAAGAGATGTATATATTGTATTGATTGGCAAGATGTACATAAATATATAATCACACCATTCTTTGTTTGATGCATTTGCTAACTGTATTACCAGCACTAAAACCAAACAGATGCGAAAGGGTATTTCTAAGGTAACCGGACAAGATACTTTAAAGGTGATTTTAATATTACGTCGATTGTTTGCCGACAAATCACTTGCTTTTTTTGACTTTGCCAAAGCAATATATGTTCGAATTAGCATGTAGATTGATATCGAAATCAAGAAACAATCCGACAAACAAATAATGTATAATAGAATATGAATATTTCCCCTTAAACCACACCCTGCGACTGAACATAGGTAATCAGAACGATAAGTATCTCGATAGAGAATTCGCTCAATCATATTAATAGAATAGGTGCTGCAAACCAACAACCACGCAATTGCTGAAAATACAGCCGTCCACCGCAGCCATAAACATTGATGTTTGAAAGGATAAGTAATTTGAAGAGATACAAATATCAACAAAGTGGTCTTATATATCATGTTAGATACCAGCGATATGTACAGAAGACTATTTAAGAAAAGACAGATATGGCTTGTTGTCCATACAGAAATATTGACACCAGTAACGTCTGCTACTAATATCCCCAGCGCATATATCGAACTTACTACAACAGCTCCTGACTGATTAAGAAGAAGAATAGTGAAATATTGTTTCTTAATTGTAAGCTGTTTTCGTAAGAGCCACACAGATATAATATGTTTAGTCAACAAAACCAGAGCTGCCAGAACTGAAAATGTTGTAATACAGTATGCGAGGATTTGCTCTGTTTTTATATTGAAAATCCCAAAACAATTTGTTGCTTTCACATATGATGTGCATTTGATATGCTTTGACATAACACAACATATCAGTGATTCTGATACTTTTACTTCCAACTGTTGGGAGACAGTTGATGGGAATTTTATATTCATATTTGTTTGATAATATACATATTGCATATCTATGAAAGATTTGTCATTGTGTTGAAAAGCGTGTATCACAATTTCCTTTAGTGGGTTCTTTTTCAATGCAAGAAAAACTATTTTGTTGAGTAACACATTTTTAATCACAGTGATTAGATTGAAGGATAAGTCCAGGACGACGACGTGTTTAAATATCCTAATTTTAAGGAAGTTGATATTTGCAAGTTTATTATTACTAAAATCTGATATTACAATGAACGAATTAAGAATTAAATCATTTACCTGAATATGTACTTTCTTAATATCGCAAAATGATACATTCAAATGAACTAACCCCACCAAATGCATTAGAGTCATATTAAAAAAGTTTTGTACACCCTTCATAACAAATCCTTTGAAGTGGTTAATCTTAGAGGATAATACGTCGAGCGAGTTATTGACCTCACAAGAGAGACTGTAGCCATCACAGTGACAGCTGTCAGGACATTTGTTACATCCCATTTCATCATCCATAGAATACAGACAGTTTATGTTGTTATCACATATTTCATCATTACCTACACATCGATTCTCTCCTCGACATTTTAAAAATCCGGGACAAGATAAAAGGGGGCAAACAAATTCATCACCTCCCAGTGTACAGTCATATTGTCCGTCACAAACGGCGGATATGGAAATGCAGTAGGATTCGGAACATTTGAACATACCAGGACATGTAAACCAATGACATGAACTGTATACATCGTTTGCTGTTACTATGGCACCATTAGTCGCATTGATTCCAATTTTACACTTCTCCATCAAACTTGTGTCGTGTTCTGTCGTACACACAACTGAATCAGATATTACTCCTTTGGAGTGATAGTTAGAAACATCAGTTGCCCCCTTTTGTTTGCATTTAAAATAGTACCGGTCAATTGATGTCTTATACTTGATTGATTTACTGTCAAATGCTGGTGGCGGTCTGCACGGTGACCTTTTCTCAGCAATATGACCCACTTCTCCTTTTGATAATTCTAATAAATTGATGTGTTTCAATTTAAATTGTGAACAGGCAATTTTTTCTTGCACAAATAATGTGGTGTTGGAATAAATTCCATCGCATATGATATGTAGTGGTACAATCATCTGATCTGGGCCATCACACAAAACACCATTATGACAAGTCAATGCAAAAGACGAATTGAACCAGCTGCTGTTTGTGGTACCATTACAAAAGTCCTCATCGCTCCCGTCAAAACAGTCAGATATCAAGTCACACTTATAAATCAAGAGTATACATGTTCCATCATCACAAGTGAAATATTCATCTTGACATTGCATAATGTAGGGTCTGCTAATTTTTTCACATATTATTGCACTTACATTTATAGCATCCGCACAAGGCTGACATTTTACTCCCCACCTCTTAGTAGAGATATAAAATTTGTGAACTAAGCTACATTTATTATTCAAATTCGTGAAAAAACTGTCACTAACTGTATTTGTTAGACGATATATCATCTCCAATAACCTATAATATGATGATTTTCTGGTCAGTGGTTGACCAAAAAGCGCAATGTAATTTGTTTTTAAACTATTTTTATTATAATCATATATCACTTGCATTATTTCTGGATCAAAATCTGTTGATTCCACTGGTCTCACGTCGACATTTAAAACTCTGGCATGCTGTGATATACACATGTCATGTGCATCATTGTAAGATATTTCACCTTTCGTCCAAGTAAAGGAGAAACACTTTCCTGTTCCACGCATCGTAAACCACTCATCCTCACATGCATGCCTATTTAGTATTGACGAGTTGGCTGAAATTGGTGGCCGAAGTTTTCCAATATCACACACATGTGACGTTTCAAAATGAGCATCGCAAGGGATGGTTATCATAGGAAAAGTAAATAATTCTGAGCGTATTAATTGTAATGCTGTACAGTTTTTTGTATGTGACATCTCAGGCTGTACAATGTTTTTTTTGTATCTTATATTTTCAAGAAGTGTACGTTTTATATAATTATCATTATGTATTGTATGTTTTGTCAATCCGAAGCCCCCATACTGTATAGCAGGATTATACCAGGTAGTACGCCTTACAGGCCATTTATTCATCCAGTGGGTGAAATTTCCCTGAAACATACAATGTTATATAAGTATTATTATATTAGAATTGTTAAAAGTAATCGACATATATAGCACAACTGCACACACAATTTCACAATGATGACTATACATGCTATTATCTGATTATCAGATAATAGCAAAAGAAACATTTTTTTGTCATGGTGGATTTATCATTTAGTTGAGAAACACTTTTAGTGAAAAGAAAATGGTCCTAGTGGAAAATATTAGAAAAGTATTGGAGTGTTTATTTATGAATTGCCTGGTAGGTTTAGTAAAACAAAAAGTACCATTGGAAATGTCTACAGACCCCCTCTTGTACATGGAAATGATCATTACCTTTTTCAGAGTAGCAAACGCCGATTTTATCTATGAAATTTTAAACATGAAGTTATACTAGCTGGATACTTCAATAGGCCTATAAATATTTTGAGCATACGTCAAAAAATAAACGTCAGGTAAATTTTTCGTACTCCCACTTCAAATTTGTTGTTTCCTCAGTATTTTTAAAATCATAGTTTATAACGATAAGTTGTATGACGTATAACGTATCGTTATAAGCTATGGTTTTAATAATACCATCGATAATTCACTTATAATGTTTCTGTTGTATGTTTTAAATTTATCATACATATTACATACAGACAACGCATCACTAATTGTTGTTGTAAACATATTTATTTAACGAGGATTTACAAATAGCTACAAAGCTAAGGTCAGTGTCTCCTCAGTGCAGGTGCAAGTGCAAATAGTAATAATAATATAATGTGGTGTGAAACATGTATAAATTAAACATCGGCACCTCTATGCAATACCATAACAATGTGACCGAGCAAATACACAACATTGTCACCCACATTTACGAAGAAGCAAAAAATATGAATACACACAATAAGCATGAAAGATGCCTTCAAGGCGGCTCAAAAATAACATTATATATTCACACATTTCGAAACAGAGAAATACAAAAGTACACACTATAATTAGGAAAGAAAATCTTAAAATTAACATAAAATGCAGGTATCTGGCTACATCCCAAAACGCGATGTTTCGCTAATATATAACAAAACAAAATGGCATATTTTTATATTTATTTCGGGGGGCAGTGTAAAAGATCCCGAGACAAGAAGTTCGTAATCTATTCTTGTTTCTGGGGGAATTAACGGAGATATTTTTTCTAGCATAGTTTCGCGTTGAAAAGTGTAATTGCTGCATTGGAAAAAATAATGTCTAGCAGATTCGATTTGAGGCCCACATGTACACATGGGGCTGGGTATACAAGATTTGTTATATAGATCCCCATTTAATGAATAGAAGTTTAACCTCATTTGACAGAGATTAATTTGATCAAGTCGATTGCCGATATAAAAATGTTTGGGTACTATGGACCTAACTTTCAGGTAGTCAGTTAGTTTGCATTTAAATTGAGCTTTTTGAGAACAGCAACGTATGCTGGACGGTAGCAGGTTCCATAAATGTGTACTTGAAGGGAAAAAGGAATAACGAAAGTATGATGTTCTGCAACGATGTCCCAAGTATTTGAACTCCCCCCTGGCTCTAGTGGTATTTCTGCTGTTCCCCAGAGGGCGCGTTAGAAAGGTATGGAGGTTGACAGGACAGGTTTTAAATACTATGCTATGGAATTTTAAAATTTTATGAAACGTTCGCCTGGTTTGCAAAGTACAAAGTCCAGTTTCTTCCAGTAACAGTTGGCGTGATGTACCTTTCTTACAACCTGTGATCAGACGCAGCGCATTATATTGAATATTCTCAAGGGTATTTTTATTATTCTGGGAACAGTTGTCGAAAACTACATCTCCATATTCTAAAAGTGGACGTATAAAAGAAAGGTAACAGCGATGTAGTGCTGAGCGACTCATTTTGTACTTAAATAAACGGAGTAAATAGACACGTTTCATTGCCTTGGTTGTTATTTCGTTGATATGATCAGACCATGATAGCGTTTTGTTCAAGACAATGCCTAAGTGTTTGTGGCTATCTACTTGTTTTATGACAGAATTGTTTACCAATACTGGCACATAAGGTAATATTTTATTTTTACGTGAAAAAAGTATAGTTGCAGATTTGGATGGGCTAAGCGTCAGAAGCCAGTCCCTGCACCACTTGGAAATTTTTGCCAGGTCACGATTCAGTATTTTGGCAGCCTTTCGGCGGTTACAGTTCACTTTTTGGAAAAGCGAACAGTCGTCAGCAAAAAGAAATAGGTCAGATTCTATCGAATTACAAATGTCATTTATATAAATTAAGAACAGAAGTGGCCCAAGGACTGACCCCTGAGGAACCCCGGCAGTTATTTCAAGCCATGATGATTCTGTGTTATTTACCAGAACACGTTGTTTCCTATTTTTTAAGTAACTTTTAATTAATTCCAAAATATTTCCAGCAACGCCATATCTTTTTAGTTTACATAGTAGGCCTGTATGCCAAACTTTGTCGAAGGCCTTTGAAAAATCCAGAAAGACACCGTGTACTTCATCTCCGGAATCAAGTGCTGAATAGATGTTATGACATATAATGGATAACTGGTTAGTAGTGGAATCACCTGGAATAAATCCTGATTGTTTGCTAGAAATTATGTTTTGATTTTTCAAATAGCTAATTGTTTTAGTGTTTATCTACGAGAGTCAATCATTTTAGGAGGGGCACATTTTACGTATATGGGATCAATCAATGGCTGACGGTCACACAGGGAATGTGTTAGGTGTCATAACCATTTTTAACTCCTATCACTACATAATATTTTACAAATATTTATTGTGATAATTACCAAATAATATTTTTTTTTAAACTACTAAAACATTAAAGAAAAATATAAAATTTGCCAAGAAAGTCCACATGGTCTAATATTGAATATATATAAAACAAATTTATAAGTGAACGTTTCGTCAATAATTTTTTTACAGAGAAAAAACAAATAATTGTATATACTAAGTTTTAGTAAATTGCTAATTCCGAAAAAAAAACCTTAAATCATAAATGCATCAGGAAACAACTTCAAATGTACGCCTGTAACTGAAACTTTTGACAAAAACATAATTGAGCAACTAAAAGTTGAATATCGTCAAGGAACTTCTAGTCTTGAAGCTATATTATTAAAATCAATTGAAAATGTAATTGAGAAACTTTTGAGTCTTATAACCAGGCAGTGTTTCGAAACGGGTATATTCTTGACAAACTAAAATAGCTGAAGTGGTCGCTCTTTATAGAACAAGTTGACAAAACACTCATAAAATAGTATCGCCCTGCTTCAATTCTATCATTTCGAAAGTTATTGAAACAATTATGCTTCGGGAAATCTATGAATATTTTCCAATCAGTAATCATTCTTTTAGACAAAACATTCCACACAATTTGCAGTATGTGTTTTACTAGCTAGTGCTTGATATAATCGGGGTAAAGGTAAAATACCTTAGTTACCTCTTTCTGCTTCATGTTATTACATATATCAAAGGCCATTATCTATTGTTTTTCGGTGTGGAGATTGACACTAGACGTCAACTGTGACGTCTATATATGTAATATTCTGACGTCTAAAATCGGTCCCCGCACTACAATAGTTAATGTAGTTTTAATTACAAATTACCACGGGACAAACCTGTGTGTTTTTGGTAAGTCCCAGGAATATAATGTCACCAGGTGTAGCATGAGCGTCAAGATATCTGAATAGAGTAATTCCGCTAGGCTGTGGAAGAGTCATATTTTTTGATTGACAATTGTCATTGGCCTCAGTCCATGATAT
>CAXHKU010000607.1:0-16561 GCA_964017125.1 Flabesymbios commensalis
TATGAAGAAAAATAATATATCAATTGGGATAAATGGTATAATGATATTACAAAGGATTAAACTTCCCGTATTTTTCTATGTATTTGTACCCATACAACAAGTCAAAGTAGCAAAAGAAAGCATGTTATCTACGAATTACCAACCAAAACACGCCATCTTGGGCCTATCTTCCAGTTGTCACATCCATCCATTAATTATATGTCTTTTGTTCGAAATTTTACAGCCTAATTTGTTGCATCGACTATCAGAATACATTTAAACACCATTTGAATACTTTTTCTTTCAATTCAACAGCAGAAACATTATAATATATAATCCCAACCCTGCTTCAATGCCCTATACACACATGGTCTCACCACCCCAAATGCCAGTCCCATTGAAACACATGTATAATGCCAACATTCCAAGGGCCGAAATCACCACTTTCGTCCCTAGCTGCCCCCCTATGTGACACACCATAATAAAGCCTAAGCTGTCCTTTTTCAAAAACTGTTTCGAAAATGGTATGCTAACTTCCTGCGTTTTGAGCTACGCTCCAATGTTGAAAAAATGGTCCGTTTTGCCCAGATCTCCCGAAATATTCTTGCGCCCATTCCCAGAAAAGACACAAATCCTTCTCACCCCATGTGTCCATCCGAAAATCTCACATAACAGTTATACCTCATATCACAGATAGCGAAAACAGTGTGTGCTTACAATTTATCCACATAATTACAACATTCCTGTATTTTTCCTAATTCACCAGAAGCGGAAACAACCATTTAAAGCAGTAATTTGGGTAGGGATTCTCTAGTCAGTAGCCACCCCCCTTGGATTTCGACTCATTTAGGGTGGTGAGACCATATATAAAAATAAAATTATTTTTGTTTTATTTTTTTCAAACAAGGATGGAGCAGCAAGTTGTTCTGATCAATATATTTTTGAAATTTTTCGAATACTTCGAATGATGTTGCTTAGGGAGCTCTTTTATTAGGCACTGATATTGTGAAAATCAGCTCTTTTTCCGTAGTTTTGCACTGCGGGAAACGTGGTTAGATGAAGTTGCAGTTCCTACTCTTATTTCATGACAATAGGTAGTCATGGTGACTATTTATTATTTAGAATTATGAAGAAAAATAATATATCAATTGGGATAAATGGTATAATGATATTACAAAGGATTAAACTTCCCGTATTTTTCTATGTATTTGTACCCATACAACAAGTCAAAGTAGCAAAAGAAAGCATGTTATCTACGAATTACCAACCAAAACACGCCATCTTGGGCCTATCTTCCAGTTGTCACATCCATCCATTAATTATATGTCTTTTGTTCGAAATTTTACAGCCTAATTTGTTGCATCGACTATCAGAATACATTTAAACACCATTTGAATACTTTTTCTTTCAATTCAACAGCAGAAACATTATAATATATAATCCCAACCCTGCTTCAATGCCCTATACACACATGGTCTCACCACCCCAAATGCCAGTCCCATTGAAACACATGTATAATGCCAACATTCCAAGGGCCGAAATCACCACTTTCGTCCCTAGCTGCCCCCCTATGTGACACACCATAATAAAGCCTAAGCTGTCCTTTTTCAAAAACTGTTTCGAAAATGGTATGCTAACTTCCTGCGTTTTGAGCTACGCTCCAATGTTGAAAAAATGGTCCGTTTTGCCCAGATCTCCCGAAATATTCTTGCGCCCATTCCCAGAAAAGACACAAATCCTTCTCACCCCATGTGTCCATCCGAAAATCTCACATAACAGTTATACCTCATATCACAGATAGCGAAAACAGTGTGTGCTTACAATTTATCCACATAATTACAACATTCCTGTATTTTTCCTAATTCACCAGAAGCGGAAACAACCATTTAAAGCAGTAATTTGGGTAGGGATTCTCTAGTCAGTAGCCACCCCCCTTGGATTTCGGCTCATTTAGGGTGGTGAGACCATATATAAAAATAAAATTATTTTTGTTTTATTTTTTTTCAAACAAGGATGGAGCAGCAAGTTGTTCTGATCAATATATTTTTGAAATTTTTCGAATACTTCGAATGATGTTGCTTAGGGAGCTCTTTTATTAGGCACTGATATTGTGAAAATCAGCTCTTTTTCCGTAGTTTTGCACTGCGGGAAACGTGGTTAGATGAAGTTGCAGTTCCTACTCTTATTTCATGACAATAGGTAGTCATGGTGACTATTTATTATTTAGAATTATGAAGAAAAATAATATATCAATTGGGATAAATGGTATAATGATATTACAAAGGATTAAACTTCCCGTATTTTTCTATGTATTTGTACCCATACAACAAGTCAAAGTAGCAAAAGAAAGCATGTTATCTACGAATTACCAACCAAAACACGCCATCTTGGGCCTATCTTCCAGTTGTCACATCCATCCATTAATTATATGTCTTTTGTTCGAAATTTTACAGCCTAATTTGTTGCATCGACTATCAGAATACATTTAAACACCATTTGAATACTTTTTCTTTCAATTCAACAGCAGAAACATTATAATATATAATCCCAACCCTGCTTCAATGCCCTATACACACATGGTCTCACCACCCCAAATGCCAGTCCCATTGAAACACATGTATAATGCCAACATTCCAAGGGCCGAAATCACCACTTTCGTCCCTAGCTGCCCCCCTATGTGACACACCATAATAAAGCCTAAGCTGTCCTTTTTCAAAAACTGTTTCGAAAATGGTATGCTAACTTCCTGCGTTTTGAGCTACGCTCCAATGTTGAAAAAATGGTCCGTTTTGCCCAGATCTCCCGAAATATTCTTGCGCCCATTCCCAGAAAAGACACAAATCCTTCTCACCCCATGTGTCCATCCGAAAATCTCACATAACAGTTATACCTCATATCACAGATAGCGAAAACAGTGTGTGCTTACAATTTATCCACATAATTACAACATTCCTGTATTTTTCCTAATTCACCAGAAGCGGAAACAACCATTTAAAGCAGTAATTTGGGTAGGGATTCTCTAGTCAGTAGCCACCCCCCTTGGATTTCGGCTCATTTAGGGTGGTGAGACCATATATAAAAATAAAATTATTTTTGTTTTATTTTTTTCAAACAAGGATGGAGCAGCAAGTTGTTCTGATCA
This sequence comes from Flabesymbios commensalis, assembly GCA_964017125.1. NCBI lineage: Eukaryota > Metazoa > Annelida > Polychaeta > Terebellida > Flabelligeridae > Flabesymbios > Flabesymbios commensalis. Next base: position 3,122 of record CAXHKU010000607.1, read on the forward strand.
ATATATTTTTGAAATTTTTCGAATACTTCGAATGATGTTGCTTAGGGAGCTCTTTTATTAGGCACTGATATTGTGAAAATCAGCTCTTTTTCCGTAGTTTTGCACTGCGGGAAACGTGGTTAGATGAAGTTGCAGTTCCTACTCTTATTTCATGACAATAGGTAGTCATGGTGACTATTTATTATTTAGAATTATGAAGAAAAATAATATATCAATTGGGATAAATGGTATAATGATATTACAAAGGATTAAACTTCCCGTATTTTTCTATGTATTTGTACCCATACAACAAGTCAAAGTAGCAAAAGAAAGCATGTTATCTACGAATTACCAACCAAAACACGCCATCTTGGGCCTATCTTCCAGTTGTCACATCCATCCATTAATTATATGTCTTTTGTTCGAAATTTTACAGCCTAATTTGTTGCATCGACTATCAGAATACATTTAAACACCATTTGAATACTTTTTCTTTCAATTCAACAGCAGAAACATTATAATATATAATCCCAACCCTGCTTCAATGCCCTATACACACATGGTCTCACCACCCCAAATGCCAGTCCCATTGAAACACATGTATAATGCCAACATTCCAAGGGCCGAAATCACCACTTTCGTCCCTAGCTGCCCCCCTATGTGACACACCATAATAAAGCCTAAGCTGTCCTTTTTCAAAAACTGTTTCGAAAATGGTATGCTAACTTCCTGCGTTTTGAGCTACGCTCCAATGTTGAAAAAATGGTCCGTTTTGCCCAGATCTCCCGAAATATTCTTGCGCCCATTCCCAGAAAAGACACAAATCCTTCTCACCCCATGTGTCCATCCGAAAATCTCACATAACAGTTATACCTCATATCACAGATAGCGAAAACAGTGTGTGCTTACAATTTATCCACATAATTACAACATTCCTGTATTTTTCCTAATTCACCAGAAGCGGAAACAACCATTTAAAGCAGTAATTTGGGTAGGGATTCTCTAGTCAGTAGCCACCCCCCTTGGATTTCGACTCATTTAGGGTGGTGAGACCATATATAAAAATAAAATTATTTTTGTTTTATTTTTTTCAAACAAGGATGGAGCAGCAAGTTGTTCTGATCAATATATTTTTGAAATTTTTCGAATACTTCGAATGATGTTGCTTAGGGAGCTCTTTTATTAGGCACTGATATTGTGAAAATCAGCTCTTTTTCCGTAGTTTTGCACTGCGGGAAACGTGGTTAGATGAAGTTGCAGTTCCTACTCTTATTTCATGACAATAGGTAGTCATGGTGACTATTTATTATTTAGAATTATGAAGAAAAATAATATATCAATTGGGATAAATGGTATAATGATATTACAAAGGATTAAACTTCCCGTATTTTTCTATGTATTTGTACCCATACAACAAGTCAAAGTAGCAAAAGAAAGCATGTTATCTACGAATTACCAACCAAAACACGCCATCTTGGGCCTATCTTCCAGTTGTCACATCCATCCATTAATTATATGTCTTTTGTTCGAAATTTTACAGCCTAATTTGTTGCATCGACTATCAGAATACATTTAAACACCATTTGAATACTTTTTCTTTCAATTCAACAGCAGAAACATTATAATATATAATCCCAACCCTGCTTCAATGCCCTATACACACATGGTCTCACCACCCCAAATGCCAGTCCCATTGAAACACATGTATAATGCCAACATTCCAAGGGCCGAAATCACCACTTTCGTCCCTAGCTGCCCCCCTATGTGACACACCATAATAAAGCCTAAGCTGTCCTTTTTCAAAAACTGTTTCGAAAATGGTATGCTAACTTCCTGCGTTTTGAGCTACGCTCCAATGTTGAAAAAATGGTCCGTTTTGCCCAGATCTCCCGAAATATTCTTGCGCCCATTCCCAGAAAAGACACAAATCCTTCTCACCCCATGTGTCCATCCGAAAATCTCACATAACAGTTATACCTCATATCACAGATAGCGAAAACAGTGTGTGCTTACAATTTATCCACATAATTACAACATTCCTGTATTTTTCCTAATTCACCAGAAGCGGAAACAACCATTTAAAGCAGTAATTTGGGTAGGGATTCTCTAGTCAGTAGCCACCCCCCTTGGATTTCGGCTCATTTAGGGTGGTGAGACCATATATAAAAATAAAATTATTTTTGTTTTATTTTTTTCAAACAAGGATGGAGCAGCAAGTTGTTCTGATCAATATATTTTTGAAATTTTTCGAATACTTCGAATGATGTTGCTTAGGGAGCTCTTTTATTAGGCACTGATATTGTGAAAATCAGCTCTTTTTCCGTAGTTTTGCACTGCGGGAAACGTGGTTAGATGAAGTTGCAGTTCCTACTCTTATTTCATGACAATAGGTAGTCATGGTGACTATTTATTATTTAGAATTATGAAGAAAAATAATATATCAATTGGGATAAATGGTATAATGATATTACAAAGGATTAAACTTCCCGTATTTTTCTATGTATTTGTACCCATACAACAAGTCAAAGTAGCAAAAGAAAGCATGTTATCTACGAATTACCAACCAAAACACGCCATCTTGGGCCTATCTTCCAGTTGTCACATCCATCCATTAATTATATGTCTTTTGTTCGAAATTTTACAGCCTAATTTGTTGCATCGACTATCAGAATACATTTAAACACCATTTGAATACTTTTTCTTTCAATTCAACAGCAGAAACATTATAATATATAATCCCAACCCTGCTTCAATGCCCTATACACACATGGTCTCACCACCCCAAATGCCAGTCCCATTGAAACACATGTATAATGCCAACATTCCAAGGGCCGAAATCACCACTTTCGTCCCTAGCTGCCCCCCTATGTGACACACCATAATAAAGCCTAAGCTGTCCTTTTTCAAAAACTGTTTCGAAAATGGTATGCTAACTTCCTGCGTTTTGAGCTACGCTCCAATGTTGAAAAAATGGTCCGTTTTGCCCAGATCTCCCGAAATATTCTTGCGCCCATTCCCAGAAAAGACACAAATCCTTCTCACCCCATGTGTCCATCCGAAAATCTCACATAACAGTTATACCTCATATCACAGATAGCGAAAACAGTGTGTGCTTACAATTTATCCACATAATTACAACATTCCTGTATTTTTCCTAATTCACCAGAAGCGGAAACAACCATTTAAAGCAGTAATTTGGGTAGGGATTCTCTAGTCAGTAGCCACCCCCCTTGGATTTCGGCTCATTTAGGGTGGTGAGACCATATATAAAAATAAAATTATTTTTGTTTTATTTTTTTCAAACAAGGATGGAGCAGCAAGTTGTTCTGATCAATATATTTTTGAAATTTTTCGAATACTTCGAATGATGTTGCTTAGGGAGCTCTTTTATTAGGCACTGATATTGTGAAAATCAGCTCTTTTTCCGTAGTTTTGCACTGCGGGAAACGTGGTTAGATGAAGTTGCAGTTCCTACTCTTATTTCATGACAATAGGTAGTCATGGTGACTATTTATTATTTAGAATTATGAAGAAAAATAATATATCAATTGGGATAAATGGTATAATGATATTACAAAGGATTAAACTTCCCGTATTTTTCTATGTATTTGTACCCATACAACAAGTCAAAGTAGCAAAAGAAAGCATGTTATCTACGAATTACCAACCAAAACACGCCATCTTGGGCCTATCTTCCAGTTGTCACATCCATCCATTAATTATATGTCTTTTGTTCGAAATTTTACAGCCTAATTTGTTGCATCGACTATCAGAATACATTTAAACACCATTTGAATACTTTTTCTTTCAATTCAACAGCAGAAACATTATAATATATAATCCCAACCCTGCTTCAATGCCCTATACACACATGGTCTCACCACCCCAAATGCCAGTCCCATTGAAACACATGTATAATGCCAACATTCCAAGGGCCGAAATCACCACTTTCGTCCCTAGCTGCCCCCCTATGTGACACACCATAATAAAGCCTAAGCTGTCTTTTTTCAAAAACTGTTTCGAAAATGGTATGCTAACTTCCTGCGTTTTGAGCTACGCTCCAATGTTGAAAAAATGGTCCGTTTTGCCCAGATCTCCCGAAATATTCTTGCGCCCATTCCCAGAAAAGACACAAATCCTTCTCACCCCATGTGTCCATCCGAAAATCTCACATAACAGTTATACCTCATATCACAGATAGCGAAAACAGTGTGTGCTTACAATTTATCCACATAATTACAACATTCCTGTATTTTTCCTAATTCACCAGAAGCGGAAACAACCATTTAAAGCAGTAATTTGGGTAGGGATTCTCTAGTCAGTAGCCACCCCCCTTGGATTTCGACTCATTTAGGGTGGTGAGACCATATATAAAAATAAAATTATTTTTGTTTTATTTTTTTCAAACAAGGATGGAGCAGCAAGTTGTTCTGATCAATATATTTTTGAAATTTTTCGAATACTTCGAATGATGTTGCTTAGGGAGCTCTTTTATTAGGCACTGATATTGTGAAAATCAGCTCTTTTTCCGTAGTTTTGCACTGCGGGAAACGTGGTTAGATGAAGTTGCAGTTCCTACTCTTATTTCATGACAATAGGTAGTCATGGTGACTATTTATTATTTAGAATTATGAAGAAAAATAATATATCAATTGGGATAAATGGTATAATGATATTACAAAGGATTAAACTTCCCGTATTTTTCTATGTATTTGTACCCATACAACAAGTCAAAGTAGCAAAAGAAAGCATGTTATCTACGAATTACCAACCAAAACACGCCATCTTGGGCCTATCTTCCAGTTGTCACATCCATCCATTAATTATATGTCTTTTGTTCGAAATTTTACAGCCTAATTTGTTGCATCGACTATCAGAATACATTTAAACACCATTTGAATACTTTTTCTTTCAATTCAACAGCAGAAACATTATAATATATAATCCCAACCCTGCTTCAATGCCCTATACACACATGGTCTCACCACCCCAAATGCCAGTCCCATTGAAACACATGTATAATGCCAACATTCCAAGGGCCGAAATCACCACTTTCGTCCCTAGCTGCCCCCCTATGTGACACACCATAATAAAGCCTAAGCTGTCCTTTTTCAAAAACTGTTTCGAAAATGGTATGCTAACTTCCTGCGTTTTGAGCTACGCTCCAATGTTGAAAAAATGGTCCGTTTTGCCCAGATCTCCCGAAATATTCTTGCGCCCATTCCCAGAAAAGACACAAATCCTTCTCACCCCATGTGTCCATCCGAAAATCTCACATAACAGTTATACCTCATATCACAGATAGCGAAAACAGTGTGTGCTTACAATTTATCCACATAATTACAACATTCCTGTATTTTTCCTAATTCACCAGAAGCGGAAACAACCATTTAAAGCAGTAATTTGGGTAGGGATTCTCTAGTCAGTAGCCACCCCCCTTGGATTTCGGCTCATTTAGGGTGGTGAGACCATATATAAAAATAAAATTATTTTTGTTTTATTTTTTTCAAACAAGGATGGAGCAGCAAGTTGTTCTGATCAATATATTTTTGAAATTTTTCGAATACTTCGAATGATGTTGCTTAGGGAGCTCTTTTATTAGGCACTGATATTGTGAAAATCAGCTCTTTTTCCGTAGTTTTGCACTGCGGGAAACGTGGTTAGATGAAGTTGCAGTTCCTACTCTTATTTCATGACAATAGGTAGTCATGGTGACTATTTATTATTTAGAATTATGAAGAAAAATAATATATCAATTGGGATAAATGGTATAATGATATTACAAAGGATTAAACTTCCCGTATTTTTCTATGTATTTGTACCCATACAACAAGTCAAAGTAGCAAAAGAAAGCATGTTATCTACGAATTACCAACCAAAACACGCCATCTTGGGCCTATCTTCCAGTTGTCACATCCATCCATTAATTATATGTCTTTTGTTCGAAATTTTACAGCCTAATTTGTTGCATCGACTATCAGAATACATTTAAACACCATTTGAATACTTTTTCTTTCAATTCAACAGCAGAAACATTATAATATATAATCCCAACCCTGCTTCAATGCCCTATACACACATGGTCTCACCACCCCAAATGCCAGTCCCATTGAAACACATGTATAATGCCAACATTCCAAGGGCCGAAATCACCACTTTCGTCCCTAGCTGCCCCCCTATGTGACACACCATAATAAAGCCTAAGCTGTCCTTTTTCAAAAACTGTTTCGAAAATGGTATGCTAACTTCCTGCGTTTTGAGCTACGCTCCAATGTTGAAAAAATGGTCCGTTTTGCCCAGATCTCCCGAAATATTCTTGCGCCCATTCCCAGAAAAGACACAAATCCTTCTCACCCCATGTGTCCATCCGAAAATCTCACATAACAGTTATACCTCATATCACAGATAGCGAAAACAGTGTGTGCTTACAATTTATCCACATAATTACAACATTCCTGTATTTTTCCTAATTCACCAGAAGCGGAAACAACCATTTAAAGCAGTAATTTGGGTAGGGATTCTCTAGTCAGTAGCCACCCCCCTTGGATTTCGGCTCATTTAGGGTGGTGAGACCATATATAAAAATAAAATTATTTTTGTTTTATTTTTTTCAAACAAGGATGGAGCAGCAAGTTGTTCTGATCAATATATTTTTGAAATTTTTCGAATACTTCGAATGATGTTGCTTAGGGAGCTCTTTTATTAGGCACTGATATTGTGAAAATCAGCTCTTTTTCCGTAGTTTTGCACTGCGGGAAACGTGGTTAGATGAAGTTGCAGTTCCTACTCTTATTTCATGACAATAGGTAGTCATGGTGACTATTTATTATTTAGAATTATGAAGAAAAATAATATATCAATTGGGATAAATGGTATAATGATATTACAAAGGATTAAACTTCCCGTATTTTTCTATGTATTTGTACCCATACAACAAGTCAAAGTAGCAAAAGAAAGCATGTTATCTACGAATTACCAACCAAAACACGCCATCTTGGGCCTATCTTCCAGTTGTCACATCCATCCATTAATTATATGTCTTTTGTTCGAAATTTTACAGCCTAATTTGTTGCATCGACTATCAGAATACATTTAAACACCATTTGAATACTTTTTCTTTCAATTCAACAGCAGAAACATTATAATATATAATCCCAACCCTGCTTCAATGCCCTATACACACATGGTCTCACCACCCCAAATGCCAGTCCCATTGAAACACATGTATAATGCCAACATTCCAAGGGCCGAAATCACCACTTTCGTCCCTAGCTGCCCCCCTATGTGACACACCATAATAAAGCCTAAGCTGTCCTTTTTCAAAAACTGTTTCGAAAATGGTATGCTAACTTCCTGCGTTTTGAGCTACGCTCCAATGTTGAAAAAATGGTCCGTTTTGCCCAGATCTCCCGAAATATTCTTGCGCCCATTCCCAGAAAAGACACAAATCCTTCTCACCCCATGTGTCCATCCGAAAATCTCACATAACAGTTATACCTCATATCACAGATAGCGAAAACAGTGTGTGCTTACAATTTATCCACATAATTACAACATTCCTGTATTTTTCCTAATTCACCAGAAGCGGAAACAACCATTTAAAGCAGTAATTTGGGTAGGGATTCTCTAGTCAGTAGCCACCCCCCTTGGATTTCGGCTCATTTAGGGTGGTGAGACCATATATAAAAATAAAATTATTTTTGTTTTATTTTTTTCAAACAAGGATGGAGCAGCAAGTTGTTCTGATCAATATATTTTTGAAATTTTTCGAATACTTCGAATGATGTTGCTTAGGGAGCTCTTTTATTAGGCACTGATATTGTGAAAATCAGCTCTTTTTCCGTAGTTTTGCACTGCGGGAAACGTGGTTAGATGAAGTTGCAGTTCCTACTCTTATTTCATGACAATAGGTAGTCATGGTGACTATTTATTATTTAGAATTATGAAGAAAAATAATATATCAATTGGGATAAATGGTATAATGATATTACAAAGGATTAAACTTCCCGTATTTTTCTATGTATTTGTACCCATACAACAAGTCAAAGTAGCAAAAGAAAGCATGTTATCTACGAATTACCAACCAAAACACGCCATCTTGGGCCTATCTTCCAGTTGTCACATCCATCCATTAATTATATGTCTTTTGTTCGAAATTTTACAGCCTAATTTGTTGCATCGACTATCAGAATACATTTAAACACCATTTGAATACTTTTTCTTTCAATTCAACAGCAGAAACATTATAATATATAATCCCAACCCTGCTTCAATGCCCTATACACACATGGTCTCACCACCCCAAATGCCAGTCCCATTGAAACACATGTATAATGCCAACATTCCAAGGGCCGAAATCACCACTTTCGTCCCTAGCTGCCCCCCTATGTGACACACCATAATAAAGCCTAAGCTGTCCTTTTTCAAAAACTGTTTCGAAAATGGTATGCTAACTTCCTGCGTTTTGAGCTACGCTCCAATGTTGAAAAAATGGTCCGTTTTGCCCAGATCTCCCGAAATATTCTTGCGCCCATTCCCAGAAAAGACACAAATCCTTCTCACCCCATGTGTCCATCCGAAAATCTCACATAACAGTTATACCTCATATCACAGATAGCGAAAACAGTGTGTGCTTACAATTTATCCACATAATTACAACATTCCTGTATTTTTCCTAATTCACCAGAAGCGGAAACAACCATTTAAAGCAGTAATTTGGGTAGGGATTCTCTAGTCAGTAGCCACCCCCCTTGGATTTCGACTCATTTAGGGTGGTGAGACCATATATAAAAATAAAATTATTTTTGTTTTATTTTTTTCAAACAAGGATGGAGCAGCAAGTTGTTCTGATCAATATATTTTTGAAATTTTTCGAATACTTCGAATGATGTTGCTTAGGGAGCTCTTTTATTAGGCACTGATATTGTGAAAATCAGCTCTTTTTCCGTAGTTTTGCACTGCGGGAAACGTGGTTAGATGAAGTTGCAGTTCCTACTCTTATTTCATGACAATAGGTAGTCATGGTGACTATTTATTATTTAGAATTATGAAGAAAAATAATATATCAATTGGGATAAATGGTATAATGATATTACAAAGGATTAAACTTCCCGTATTTTTCTATGTATTTGTACCCATACAACAAGTCAAAGTAGCAAAAGAAAGCATGTTATCTACGAATTACCAACCAAAACACGCCATCTTGGGCCTATCTTCCAGTTGTCACATCCATCCATTAATTATATGTCTTTTGTTCGAAATTTTACAGCCTAATTTGTTGCATCGACTATCAGAATACATTTAAACACCATTTGAATACTTTTTCTTTCAATTCAACAGCAGAAACATTATAATATATAATCCCAACCCTGCTTCAATGCCCTATACACACATGGTCTCACCACCCCAAATGCCAGTCCCATTGAAACACATGTATAATGCCAACATTCCAAGGGCCGAAATCACCACTTTCGTCCCTAGCTGCCCCCCTATGTGACACACCATAATAAAGCCTAAGCTGTCCTTTTTCAAAAACTGTTTCGAAAATGGTATGCTAACTTCCTGCGTTTTGAGCTACGCTCCAATGTTGAAAAAATGGTCCGTTTTGCCCAGATCTCCCGAAATATTCTTGCGCCCATTCCCAGAAAAGACACAAATCCTTCTCACCCCATGTGTCCATCCGAAAATCTCACATAACAGTTATACCTCATATCACAGATAGCGAAAACAGTGTGTGCTTACAATTTATCCACATAATTACAACATTCCTGTATTTTTCCTAATTCACCAGAAGCGGAAACAACCATTTAAAGCAGTAATTTGGGTAGGGATTCTCTAGTCAGTAGCCACCCCCCTTGGATTTCGGCTCATTTAGGGTGGTGAGACCATATATAAAAATAAAATTATTTTTGTTTTATTTTTTTCAAACAAGGATGGAGCAGCAAGTTGTTCTGATCAATATATTTTTGAAATTTTTCGAATACTTCGAATGATGTTGCTTAGGGAGCTCTTTTATTAGGCACTGATATTGTGAAAATCAGCTCTTTTTCCGTAGTTTTGCACTGCGGGAAACGTGGTTAGATGAAGTTGCAGTTCCTACTCTTATTTCATGACAATAGGTAGTCATGGTGACTATTTATTATTTAGAATTATGAAGAAAAATAATATATCAATTGGGATAAATGGTATAATGATATTACAAAGGATTAAACTTCCCGTATTTTTCTATGTATTTGTACCCATACAACAAGTCAAAGTAGCAAAAGAAAGCATGTTATCTACGAATTACCAACCAAAACACGCCATCTTGGGCCTATCTTCCAGTTGTCACATCCATCCATTAATTATATGTCTTTTGTTCGAAATTTTACAGCCTAATTTGTTGCATCGACTATCAGAATACATTTAAACACCATTTGAATACTTTTTCTTTCAATTCAACAGCAGAAACATTATAATATATAATCCCAACCCTGCTTCAATGCCCTATACACACATGGTCTCACCACCCCAAATGCCAGTCCCATTGAAACACATGTATAATGCCAACATTCCAAGGGCCGAAATCACCACTTTCGTCCCTAGCTGCCCCCCTATGTGACACACCATAATAAAGCCTAAGCTGTCCTTTTTCAAAAACTGTTTCGAAAATGGTATGCTAACTTCCTGCGTTTTGAGCTACGCTCCAATGTTGAAAAAATGGTCCGTTTTGCCCAGATCTCCCGAAATATTCTTGCGCCCATTCCCAGAAAAGACACAAATCCTTCTCACCCCATGTGTCCATCCGAAAATCTCACATAACAGTTATACCTCATATCACAGATAGCGAAAACAGTGTGTGCTTACAATTTATCCACATAATTACAACATTCCTGTATTTTTCCTAATTCACCAGAAGCGGAAACAACCATTTAAAGCAGTAATTTGGGTAGGGATTCTCTAGTCAGTAGCCACCCCCCTTGGATTTCGACTCATTTAGGGTGGTGAGACCATATATAAAAATAAAATTATTTTTGTTTTATTTTTTTCAAACAAGGATGGAGCAGCAAGTTGTTCTGATCAATATATTTTTGAAATTTTTCGAATACTTCGAATGATGTTGCTTAGGGAGCTCTTTTATTAGGCACTGATATTGTGAAAATCAGCTCTTTTTCCGTAGTTTTGCACTGCGGGAAACGTGGTTAGATGAAGTTGCAGTTCCTACTCTTATTTCATGACAATAGGTAGTCATGGTGACTATTTATTATTTAGAATTATGAAGAAAAATAATATATCAATTGGGATAAATGGTATAATGATATTACAAAGGATTAAACTTCCCGTATTTTTCTATGTATTTGTACCCATACAACAAGTCAAAGTAGCAAAAGAAAGCATGTTATCTACGAATTACCAACCAAAACACGCCATCTTGGGCCTATCTTCCAGTTGTCACATCCATCCATTAATTATATGTCTTTTGTTCGAAATTTTACAGCCTAATTTGTTGCATCGACTATCAGAATACATTTAAACACCATTTGAATACTTTTTCTTTCAATTCAACAGCAGAAACATTATAATATATAATCCCAACCCTGCTTCAATGCCCTATACACACATGGTCTCACCACCCCAAATGCCAGTCCCATTGAAACACATGTATAATGCCAACATTCCAAGGGCCGAAATCACCACTTTCGTCCCTAGCTGCCCCCCTATGTGACACACCATAATAAAGCCTAAGCTGTCCTTTTTCAAAAACTGTTTCGAAAATGGTATGCTAACTTCCTGCGTTTTGAGCTACGCTCCAATGTTGAAAAAATGGTCCGTTTTGCCCAGATCTCCCGAAATATTCTTGCGCCCATTCCCAGAAAAGACACAAATCCTTCTCACCCCATGTGTCCATCCGAAAATCTCACATAACAGTTATACCTCATATCACAGATAGCGAAAACAGTGTGTGCTTACAATTTATCCACATAATTACAACATTCCTGTATTTTTCCTAATTCACCAGAAGCGGAAACAACCATTTAAAGCAGTAATTTGGGTAGGGATTCTCTAGTCAGTAGCCACCCCCCTTGGATTTCGGCTCATTTAGGGTGGTGAGACCATATATAAAAATAAAATTATTTTTGTTTTATTTTTTTCAAACAAGGATGGAGCAGCAAGTTGTTCTGATCAATATATTTTTGAAATTTTTCGAATACTTCGAATGATGTTGCTTAGGGAGCTCTTTTATTAGGCACTGATATTGTGAAAATCAGCTCTTTTTCCGTAGTTTTGCACTGCGGGAAACGTGGTTAGATGAAGTTGCAGTTCCTACTCTTATTTCATGACAATAGGTAGTCATGGTGACTATTTATTATTTAGAATTATGAAGAAAAATAATATATCAATTGGGATAAATGGTATAATGATATTACAAAGGATTAAACTTCCCGTATTTTTCTATGTATTTGTACCCATACAACAAGTCAAAGTAGCAAAAGAAAGCATGTTATCTACGAATTACCAACCAAAACACGCCATCTTGGGCCTATCTTCCAGTTGTCACATCCATCCATTAATTATATGTCTTTTGTTCGAAATTTTACAGCCTAATTTGTTGCATCGACTATCAGAATACATTTAAACACCATTTGAATACTTTTTCTTTCAATTCAACAGCAGAAACATTATAATATATAATCCCAACCCTGCTTCAATGCCCTATACACACATGGTCTCACCACCCCAAATGCCAGTCCCATTGAAACACATGTATAATGCCAACATTCCAAGGGCCGAAATCACCACTTTCGTCCCTAGCTGCCCCCCTATGTGACACACCATAATAAAGCCTAAGCTGTCCTTTTTCAAAAACTGTTTCGAAAATGGTATGCTAACTTCCTGCGTTTTGAGCTACGCTCCAATGTTGAAAAAATGGTCCGTTTTGCCCAGATCTCCCGAAATATTCTTGCGCCCATTCCCAGAAAAGACACAAATCCTTCTCACCCCATGTGTCCATCCGAAAATCTCACATAACAGTTATACCTCATATCACAGATAGCGAAAACAGTGTGTGCTTACAATTTATCCACATAATTACAACATTCCTGTATTTTTCCTAATTCACCAGAAGCGGAAACAACCATTTAAAGCAGTAATTTGGGTAGGGATTCTCTAGTCAGTAGCCACCCCCCTTGGATTTCGGCTCATTTAGGGTGGTGAGACCATATATAAAAATAAAATTATTTTTGTTTTATTTTTTTCAAACAAGGATGGAGCAGCAAGTTGTTCTGATCAATATATTTTTGAAATTTTTCGAATACTTCGAATGATGTTGCTTAGGGAGCTCTTTTATTAGGCACTGATATTGTGAAAATCAGCTCTTTTTCCGTAGTTTTGCACTGCGGGAAACGTGGTTAGATGAAGTTGCAGTTCCTACTCTTATTTCATGACAATAGGTAGTCATGGTGACTATTTATTATTTAGAAT
>CAXHKU010000608.1:0-60000 GCA_964017125.1 Flabesymbios commensalis
AAGTTGAGATGGCCATATTCAGCATATCTGTGTGAATAATATAAACATAATAATATGTTAATATTCGCATAACCGCGATAATGCTAATAAACAACAGTCTTATCAAATCCTGTTTTGACAAATTATTCCGATTACTCCTTAAAGCCTGAATTTACCATTGTCATCTTCTTCCACTACAAGCCGGGAATTGCTGTCGCAATTCTCGACTTCGAGTGGATAAAGATTATTGAAGTGGGTGAAAAATTAAGGGAACTTGCCGTGTATTGGTAAAACATATTCATGGAAATTTTTATTCCGACACCCGCAATTGTAGGAAAATTAGGTCTGTTTTCAGGAATGTAAAATAATGCTTCAATGCATCGTCAGGGCTTAAAGTGTTAATGTCACATCGTAATATATTTGTGTACAGCTTTTAGGGGTGAACGTTTTTAGATACAATACACACGAAAAGTATTAGTATTAACCCTTTAAGCACTCACGATGCATTGAAACATCATTTTACATCGCTGAAAATAGACCTAATTTTCCTATAATTAGAAATTTTAGAATGAAGATTTCCATGAAATTCGTTTACCAATTCATCGCATTTTTTTTTAGTTTTAAAACAACATCAAATCATCTTTATCCACTACAAGTCGGGAATTGCGACAGCATTTCGCGGCTTGTAGTGGATGAAGATGACAATAGTAAATTCAGGCTTGAAAGGGTTAACTCTTGCAGCGCAGGGATAGTCAGAATCTGACGTCCAGATTCTGACGACTAAGTAAATCCCCGCACTGTAAGATTAAAAACATTTATAATGATCGTAGACCCATAGCATAGGTATTCAAATGAATCGCAAAGAGCTAACTAAGACACTTATGATGATTTTAAATTGAAAACACCCCTTTGGTTTTCATGGTTTGCACAAAAATTATCAGTAGTATATCAAAACACAATAAACAGTATTGACTCACCTTCTCGTCCTCCTCCTCCATTCTCGCCTTCTGATGGTGTCACATATATAAAATACAAATGTAAATACAAATTATAATTAACGATATGTTACAAATGTACAGAACAAAGAGAAAATGCCACAATTATAAGCATTTTAGGGTTACTACACTAATAACAAATTGCAAACCTTGCGCAGTAGAAACTGAAGAACTTGAATGACTTGCTGATGATACAAATTACATGAGGATATTTCAGAATACGACATATTTTTGTTTTGTCTGAGGTTCTAGCACTTGTTCCCAATCAAACAAAAATAATCATTCAGATATTGCCTAAATTGGGGTAGAATAACATACTTAGAATTAAGCTTTTATGTGGTATATCCGAAAAAATAGTTAATTTCAATACCAACAACTGGGTAAATAAACTAAATATAAGTTTTCAGAACTTATGTATTGATAATTCTTGGTCTATACGTATATCTGATTCTAACTGACCTGATTCACATCTATAAGTTGGAATCTGGGCACAGGTTGTAGTATCTGTAGTGGGCAAACATTGCGCTTCTCCATCTGGTCAAAAATAAGACAATAGTAAAATAGGCACCGTTCAATTGTTTGGTATGTTTCAGTTATCTTACTATGAAACTACTAACGTGGTTTACACATTTAACTGACAAAAACTTTTTCCGTTTTTATAATATAGACATTGAATTATTTAATTATTGAATAGCTATCTCAAACTGCTTGATCTAATTCAGTAGCATTTGATTTGATTTTCAACATGCTCGGCATGGCCTTGGTTATATGGTGGGGGTTTTAAAACATATACATAAGGTCTTGGTTATATGGTGGGAGTTATGAAACATATACACAAGGTCTTGGTTATATGGTGGGAGGTTATATGGTATACACAAGGCCTTGGTTTATATGGTGAGAGTTATAAACTGTATATACAAGGCCTTGGTTTATATGGTGAGAGTTATAAACTGTATATACAAGGGCTTCGTTATATGCCGGGGGTTACAAAACATATACACAATATTTTGCTTGTATGGTGACGGTTATTGGTAATTTTTCATATCCAAATTAGTCATTGCTATGTGTGATAAGATATGCACATGGCACTGCTTTGTGGTCGATAAAGGCTCAGATCGGTACGCCGTCGCCAGATACCGGCCGAGCCGAAGGCGAGTGCCTGTATCGGCGACAAGTACCGATCTAAGCCTTTATCGAACAAAAAGCAGTGCCATGTGCATTTTATCGTACGACCACCCACATGTTTAACTGATAATTATAATATTTAGACAGAAATGCGTCAGTAAACGTAAATAATTCGCAACCGCAGAATGAATTGTTGACAAGTTTTGGTCGATACAGGAAATTATCAGTACAAGTCTCGTGGTCGATAACACCTGTGGGAGTACGATAATTATATATAACTAATCAACTTGTTAAATAAATACACACACTGATTTACATTATATATAATAACTGTAAATATCAGCATCATAATCAACCCACTCACCATCACCTGTTCTACAGTTGTCGAACCATTGACAATCAGTGCCAGCACAGCAGGCGGCAGCTGTGGTTTGTGCTGCACAGGCTGTAAAATGACAGCAGCATGACTTTATCAATATTATTTCAGACAGGCAGGCACGCAGGCTCGCACGCACGCACGCACGCACGCACGCACGCACGCACGCACGCACGCACGCACGCACGCACGCACGCACGCACGCACGCACGCACGCACGCAGGCAGGCAGGCAGGCAGGCAGGCAAGTATTTTCACATAGGTGATTTTCTGCTGCGAAATCACAAGTATAAAAATCGCTGCTCGGTGCCAGACTTCTTCCGGTTGCGATTTGATTTCGCCGTGATTTATGACGTCATCGTAGATTTTATAGTTTCTTGAAAAAAATACAGTATTTGTTAATTTGGAAAGAAATAATTAAAATTTCTGAAATATGTTAAAACTAAAATTGAATAAATCTAAAATTTGAAGATGAGATAAAATACAAACATAAAAACAAAAACGTAATAGACATTATGTTGCAAATGTAAGGAGCAAAGATGGTATATAACAAGTATAAGCATTATAGGGTTACTACATTAATAACAAATCTCATACCGTGCATAATAGAAACTAAAGAACTTGAATAACTTGTTGATGATACAATTCATATGAGGCCAATTTAGAATATTAAATTTTTCTTCCGAGATGCTTCAATTTGGTTTTAATAAAACAAAAACAATCAGTGAACAAGATGTGTACACTCATTCAGATATTGCTGAAATTATAGCAGAATACCATACTTGGAATAATGCTTGCTTATGTTGTCCAAAAAAATGGAAATGTTTTGAAGACCGACAATTTGGTATATAAATCATATTCTAATATACGTTTTCAAGACATGTATTGATAATTCTTGGTCATGTAATGCTAATCTTAACTGGATTATTATTTATTTGAGAATGAGTAGAATTAGGTTAGAAGACATGTTAGCGTAATAGACGTAGGTCTATAGTCATTTACGGTTTAAAATTACAACACGTCAATGCTCTATGTTGTTATGAGATAAAAATACAATAACATGCCTAAAGTTGTATCGTCCCTTAGTAAAAGAGACGCTTACATCAGCCCTCTCTAGTTGTATTATCCCTCGGTTCATGGGTCTTGTATTGCCCCTGGACCTGAGCTCCTGAAATACCGACCCATGACCCTCTAGAGAGTACAACTAGGTTGGGTTGATATGCGGGACAATAAAACTTTAGCCATGATATAAGCATAATAATAGCCATGATAAGTATCTCAGACAATATCTGACCTGATTCACATGTATCAGTTGGAATCTGGGTGCAGGTTGTAGAATCTGTAGTGGGCAAACATTGCGCGTCCCCATCTGTTTAAAAAAAGACAATTTTATCATATGAACTGTTTGATACTTCTAAATCTGGTATGAATTAAACTCTTACAGCGCGGGATCTGACAACACAAGTCGATTCCCGCACTGTAAGAGTAAACATATTTCTAATGGTCGTTGACCCATCACACAGGTATTCACATAGGCATCAAGGGAATGGACAACCGACTTCAAATCTCAGGACACTGATTGATGTGTATGAGCTTCCGTCTGCGAGAATTGGCGAGAAAAGGGATAGTTTACTTCTGCTGTAAACTGTCAACCATGTGCTTTTTGATTGTTTTTTCATGGGTATGTAAAAATTGTGTTGATCACAATTTCAATCACAGTCAAATTAATTATTAACATCAATATCTTTCAAATCGTAACAAATGTATTCGATAAACGAATACATCATAATAGTTCTTTCTGCTTCATTATCAAACGTATTTAAAAATTACAACAAGAATAAAACATACACGCCCATAAAGTATCCTTCTCCCGTGAAAATATGCGGACATAGATCATAGTCGTATACACACCATGACCAATACACCTATAATTTAGCGTCTATGCATGTATTCAATTCAATATGACAATTGTCCGAATTAAGGTCTATTGACATGCTGGCTTAGTGTATACACTACAGTCAAGTTTGAAACAGCTACACTTTGGCGTCTAATTCAAATTGTAAACCTCAATTTTGATTGTTTTTAATGTGTATATTTAGCATAAACATAAACAAATACATTATTTTGAACAATTAGTTGGTTCAATAATTTAAATTATAGTGACAAAATAGCCCAAACTACTCGCCTATCGAGCCAATGAAAAACATAAATGGACAGCATGAAAGGTAGATCGGAAATCAGTTATCCCTTTTTCTAGCCGCGCATGTGCGCCGAAGATCTCGCGCCTGTTGGTTGTCCATATCTAGAGGTCTATGGTATTCAAAAGAACCAGAAAGAGCTAACTAAGCCATATGTGATGACTTCAAATTGAAATAAACCCTTTGGCCTCCATGATTTATACAAAATTAATTCAGCGCTTTGAGGACTAATTGGTTTATATTGGACACCATATATACAAAGGCGTGGTTAGATGACAAGCGTTAAAAACCATATATACAAGGATTTGGTCAGATGGCGTGGGTTATTGTACTGTACTTAATAAATAAATATGTATATTTAATCTACATTCTCGCACTCATGCTGTTGGCTTTCACTATGAGACGTATGGTGAGATCAGCCCATCTCGCACTCTGTCTGCGAGATGGGCTGATCGCAGCACAAGTCACCACATCAGCCCTCGCCTAAAGGCTCGGGCTTGATGTGGTGACTTGTGCTGAGATGAGCCCATCTCGCCTTCCCAAAGATGCCGTATGCATATATTATATGTAACTGTAAGCATCAGTATCATAACCAACCACTCACCATCTCCTGCTCTACAGTTGTCGAACCATTGACAATCAGTGCCAGCACAGCAGGCGGCAGCGGTTGTATGTGCTGCACAGGCTGTAAAAAGAAAGTTATTTGAATGTTTTGTTATATTCATGAAAATAACTAATAATACACACTTTTCAAAAACAACACGCCACACAGTGACCAAAGCTGAACTGTTTTGTTCAGACTAATGTTCATGCGCAAACTCGTGCAAGGAGTGCATAACGTGAGGTAAACCATGCATCATGGGTATAAGACATCATTCAAATTATATTACAAAGCACTATTTGTAGAATACTACAGAGAGACGGAGAGACACACATACATACTGACAGGTAGCATGTATTTGATAATGACATTGTTAATATTAACTCACCAGAAGGACATGTGTCCGTTGGATCCTCAGTGCAGGTTGCGGAATCTGTCTTGGGCAAACATATCTTGTCTCCATCTATAATAGATATAGATATGCACCGTTTGATAATTGTAAACTGTGCTGGCTTGCATTGTTTGCTTCTACCTTTGATTTATTTGAATCTGGTATTTAACTGATCATTTGTTAACCTTTTACCTTTAAAGTTATCTTATATAAATGTTCAGTCATTTGAAGTTGTGCATAGCGACTCATAACTTCAAGTGGGTGGCAATTACTCATAATCTGTCCAATTTGAAACCAAACATTTGCAAATCTTGACGTTGATATACTTGACGGTAATTCCGACAAACAATGATTGCATAGCTAATAAAACATATTAAAACAATTGTATATATTTAGATGATTTGGGCGAGATTTCATTTCGTTTGCAACTAGTACTTGAAACGGTATATATATATATGGGCCTTATATTTATTTCATTTATAAAATATTTATTAGCCTTTCTAAGCACAAATATATGCAATAATTGAACAAATAGGCAATTCTAAATTTGGATGTCAAATACCAGTGACCAGTACTCTAACCAGGTTTGAGATCCAGGATAATATTTATATTATACACGGTAATCACGTTTTAACCTGAATTGCTGAAATACTTTTGTATAAACCATGGACACCAAAGGGGTTATTCAATTGGAAATATATTAAATGTCTTAGTTAAATATTACAATTCATTTGGATACCTATATATGTTATGGATCAGAATCTGAAGACTACAGACGTCAGCTTCTGAGCTGAAATGGTTCCGTTAAAGTGCATAAAATAATATAAATGATATTGTGTTTCCTGCATTAAAGTCATATACATATAGATCCACTTTCCTTCACATATAACTGCAAAAATGAAAACATCATGATAAATCTGTAAAAAATGAAAACAATAATGGTGAATAATCCACTCACCATCTGCTGCGTTACAGTTAGCGAACCAATGACAATCGGTTTCCTCACAACATGTTTCATCGGTTCTATGTAAGGTACAGTCTGGAGAAAAAAGGCACGATGGCGTGGTAAACACAAGTACATATTAATTCAAGTTAATTTGAAAGAGACAGCAAAACCTCAAACGTTTTCCAACTATTTATTATGACGCCCCTCGATATACGAACTGTTCTACCTGTGACAGTGGAAAATCAATATATTACGTGAAGCTTACTGCACCCGAGTTTCCAGTAATATACTCTAGATTAACATTGTACATTCAACAACATAGGCTTGTCATAATTTACCTGTTGCTATTCAGCTCAGAATTATAGGTGTTATTTTTCGTCAGCACAACTTGGGTCACTTAATATGTATTGGTTTTTCTTAATCTAGTATTGTTTGCGCCATGTGTTTTATGTAATTATATATACTATAATATATATATAAATATTGACATACCTTTGCACTCAACCCAGTAACAGCCACGTGCGCAACAAGTAGCTTCGTCTGTCTTGGCAGTACAAGTTTCAGTGGCTATAATAAAAGACATGTATAATGTAGTCATATAATACCTTACAAAATACCCCCACTGACTCTCTCCCTCCCTCCCACACCACACACATATTACTATACTTACCATCGCTCCTGCATTTGTACTGCCACTCGCAGCCGGCCATTTCAGAACATGTGATTAAATTTCCAGTACTGCACGCTGAAACAATATAATTAAGCCTCATAACAAGACTGCCAGTATGACCAACCATTATATTTCTGAGTTTAATACTAATTGTTTACACTATCATTCAATGTGCATATTTGAAACATGTGAAGTTAGGGCGTGGATGGATACAATACTGCATAGGTTACTGTGGTGAAATGTAATCGTGATACGAAGTCATTTATTTTAAGATAGCAATACATTTTAGTGTTTATGTAAAAAGGAATTCACATTGTTGGTACTATGCTATTACTTAATTATCTATGGCATGGCAATAACTTGCTAACTACCGTGCAAAGCCAAAAGGCAGTATCTGCTCACTTTACAAGTTAGTAGATAATGCCTTTTGGGTTAACACGGCATCACACATGGTGACAACTTCGTTTTCTTACTATTGCCATTTGTACATGTTCCTACATCCTCAGCAGTCCATAGACAGCCATCAGTAGCTTGGCAAGTAGCATAAGAGTTCCCATCACAATTGTTTCCTTTTATAAGAAAAAAATGGATTTCATATCAAAAAACAATTCCATACATCGACTATACTGTTAAAATAATTATTAGCCGATTCTGCTTGATACATATAAAAAACATTTTTTATAGATGGTTCTGTATAGCTATACAAATGATTTGATTTGATCAATATTATCCATTAGTCAACATCATTAGGGTGCTTAAAATACCGTTATTGGTATCTGATGGGAATACAGTGGGCTGCGGACCAGCCGCTTCAAGAAGGTGAGACTGGCCATCAACCATTCATGTGTAATATGCTTACATCTGTGCTTATTAACCGTGTGTTTAGCAAAATCCTTAAAGAAACTCCATGGGATGAGAATTGTCAATTTAGTCGATTTTGAAAATTACCTTCATATGAGCTATATAGCCTACTGATTCTGAATAAAGTAGAGAAACATGAAAAAACTTTTAAAGCACTGAAAACAACTGAGCTAGTTTTAATTTGCAATAGGTATATTGTCATGTAAACAATACTGCCCCAGATACTCACCCTCTTTGCCGACATGATCAAAGCAAACACCTGGTTGCATTAATAGCTGCCGCCCTTAATTGGTCTGGGAAAGCGATGATTGGGGGGGGGGGGGTTCAACGGTCTGCTCAACGCTGGGCCGACGGCATAAACTCTTGGCCCAATGTTGTGCTAGCATTCAACCATGTATGTTTGGGTTATTCCTGGATTCTTATAAATGTTGATAAAAAATATATGAAAAAATCTAAAAACTCTGAAAAAATTTAAATCATGATCTGTAGGTTACACAACTTCACTAAAAACTTTAAAACAAATATTTATGTCATCCCAAGGATCCGATTTAACGAAGTCTGGAGATATTCTTTGGTGCCAAAAAAGTTATCACATATGGTTTTGGATAAAAATTGTGTGGACAATTAAGCTCTTATGACCACATCTTCATTTGTGAAGTGGAAACGATGTCTGTTTCAACCCACACCTTCATATGGTGATAACACATCTCCAATTTGAAAAAGATCAAACGAGTGTTTGCAACGCCTGACATAAACCACCGAGACATTCCCTTTACCATCCCTAGCCTACGTGAAGATTCTGCAAGCCCACACATCAGGCAGCAATTGATAAGTCAGCTATTGTGAAGAAATGACGTGAAATACTAATAGAAAACATCATGCTAATAAAAGTAGATATCAATCAATCAAGTAAAATACATTATTGTTTTTGTTTTGCTCAAATTAATGTCAAAATAATTAAATACCTGTTATTTTACATGTTGATGAGCACAAAGTATCCGCTACACAAGCTGACGCATCTAGCACACCACAGCTATCTGTAACGAACACAGAATATTAGGCTTAAATACATCATAGCACGTGTTACAAATTAATACTAGGAACATGGCAATGGAAAGTATAACGGGAACATACAACGAAATAAATGTACATGTTACACTTTTATTTCTCACTGATTCTCAATTCGACATATAGCCATATCAATCTCACTAGAGGTGGCTGCACTAAGAGTTATTCTCACATTTTTGGCGAGAGTCGATCGTCACGACAATTGCTGTGAACTTGTCGGCTGTGGTAAAGAGAACATTTTCAAATAGAAATATATGTTATTGCACCATATTGTAATTGGATTATAATTCAAAATTGCTGGGCCTGGAATTTTTAAAATTGAAATAAGTGATAAGTTCCCAAAGCCTCAACTCGAATTCCGTTCTGTTGTTCACATTTATTTGCCCTATTTTTTGGACTGAAATCCAGCCGGCGTTCTGTGCCATGTTTAAAAATGTACTTTGGAGAAACACATGCTATGAGCCCACAACATCAACGACGCTGACAAATTACTGATTGCTGAGAAAAAGTGCTGACACTGAATTTTTATTCAGAAGAAAATACTTATTCCGAAACACTCTTTGTTGGTTATAACATTTTTGATGGACTGAAAGAAAACTGAATTTATGTATGCTGCTGTTTTTGACAAGATGGGGACACACATACATACATACACTAGTAGGGCCGAAATATCAGTAAAGATGGTAACCCTTATCCTGCTGAATTTATTAATTAAAATTTTCAGCCACTTGAAGTTGTGTCTCGCTACCGCGACCCACAACTTCAAATGGCAGAAAATTACTCATATTTGTTTAATTTGAGCACAAATATTTGTAAATCTAGATGTTTAGACACACATTTCATTCTCAATAACAGTGATTTGTTTGACTAATAAAACAGATTAACCCTTTAACCGCCAAATTATTCAATCTGAATTTTCACCCACTTGAAGTTGTGTCTCGCTGACACGATCCACAACTTCAAGTGTATGGAAATTATTCAGATTTCACAAAATGGAGATCATCTGTTTTCAAATATTGCTGATTGATGTCACATTTTATCTTTAACATGGTCAAAAGGTGGTACTTAATGTGATAATACAAAATGAAAACCCTAATATATGCGGCACCGGCGGTTCAAGGGTTAATATTACAATAGTCGTTATCAGCAGTATAACGTTTACTGCACTATTGGAACATCGCAATTATTTAAAAATATGCGTGCTTAGTTCAATTATCTAAAAATATATTTGGGTTTATTATCTTCCACTAAGACAATGTGTCAAAAGTTTCGTAATCGAAACACATCATGTACGCTGCAGAGCATGAAAAATGATAACGTACATGAGCAAAAGTTGCCGTCGTAGTTGCAGCCAGCAGCTTGACAAGCAGCCGCATCTCCATCGTGTGTTGAGCAGTCATCTGGTTTGTGAACACAATATACATGTCAAACAACAAATGAGCGACATCTTTATCTAGGAATAATTGTGACTTGCCACACAAAAAGGGCAGATGTCGATCATTTGCTGTATCTGCTTAACAAAATATTTTTATACAAAATAAGACAGACATTGTAAGAAATGAAAATTATTTTGCAATATTATTTTTTATGACAAAAATATGAAGAACAAATTTATGTAAAAATTTAGCTTAATTGTGCTCCGTTGCGCTCCCCTTTAAAAAAAATAAAGTGCATTTTTTTGAAAACTACAATAATTTTCCCACAAAACCTATACTTGAACTTTTTTTAATCACTTTGTTGGAAAACAGAAAAATTATCTTTTCTGAAAAAAAACCCCACAAATTTTACAGACATTTTTGAGTTGCGTCAGTAAAACTTTTGCCATCCTTATCAAATATATTAGAAGCATTGGTTAGCTCAGACAATCAAGTCTTCTATGGACAAATCACACTAAACTCGGGTTTTGTCTTTCTAATCCATCTAAAATAATACGCAGTTGACCAAATTTAGAATTTATAGACTGATCATTTAGACTTATGATAGAAAATTTATCAGACTTATATGTTCACATTTGTGCAAATTGATCATTGATTATTATTATTATAATAAGATGAAAGCTGTATACGATTTATTTCTTGATCAACACTCGTACTCGTAGAAAGTTTTTAACCAAGTCAAATTTTACAGTGATCACACCACAGCACACGACTACAAAACCACACCTCTCCCATGATATCCGCTGTGACAAATGATGAAAAAATGAATGAGATGAATACGAAAGGAGTCCAACCATGAAAACAACTCGCTGTAGCATGTAATGAAAATATTATTCTTGAGAAATATAAAAGTAAAATAAATCATACTACTCAATTATTGAAGGGTTGCTCTATGATGTTTGACATGCGTTAACATCTCTACTAAAATGTATTGCGTATTTACATATATATTTATATACGCATGTGAGATATGTACAAGATATGTACATTTGAGAGTGAGGTATGAGATGTCAGGCATATTTTTGCAGGTGTGGGTTGAATATATATCTTTATTAGCTGTGCAGTTGGTTCAAACACAATAAAGCTTCATGTTAAGTGGTATGTTTTATAGAAATCTGTGTCAACATCTTCAAAGCGATTTAAGATCAGTGAATCAACTTTCCCGAATAACGTGAGAATATAATCTGTTTGTGGTCTTAACCGTCTTAAGCTTTAACCGCCAAATTATTCAATCTGAATTTTCACCCACTTGAAGTTGTGCCTCGCTGACGCGATCCACAACTTCAAGTGAGTGAAAATTATTCAGATTTCACATCTGTTTTCAAATATTGCTGATTGATGTCACATTTTATCTTTAACATATTCAAAAGGTGGTACATAATGTGCTAATAAAAAATGAAAACCCGAATATATGCGGCACCGGCGGTTAAGGGGTATGTTTTGTAGAAATCTGTGTCATCATCATCAAAGCGATTTAGGATAAGTGAATCAACTTCCCTAAATAACATCAGAATATAATCTGTTTGTGGTCTTAACTGTCTTAATTAATCAATCAAACTTTCACCTTTACAACCAGTAACATTCCATGAACATCCAGGAACATCATCACATGCGTTGTTAGTATTATCTTGAATATCAGCACATGGATCTGAAAAATAGTGAATCACGAGCCTTATCTAGTGTGCTAACACAAATAGCAAGTCACGAAATAAAATGAATGGGGGTTTGGTCCACCTTTGTGTACATATAGGCTAAACTGGGCCAGGAGAACCCCTGGGGAAGGTAAGATGAATCAGATGACACTGCCCTCCAGACACGGAATTTGAAAGCACGCTACCTCTTGATCAAGGAGGTTCCCCACAATATTGAATATTTTGAATGAGCAGAGAAGAAACATTTGCTGAACGCCAGGGTGGGGTTCGAACCCGCGATCTCCGATTTTCCAAGCAGGCAGATTCAGCCACTGCACCAGGGCCCTCAGCCAGTAAGTCACGAGCCTTGTCTGGTCTGATGTGCTAACACATGCATTTTTTCTTGGGGCACTAGCCATGCTAGCGTTTTAGTGATCTAACAATACTTCTACTTTCTGATCTAACATATACTTCCTGTTTCGTGTTATATGAATCGACCGATTGTGAAGAACACGTCAAAATAACAAAAAACGACATGAGATTTAAATGGTGCTTCTTCGTATATTAATTCAACATCGGGAGATCTGACAGCTGAATTAGGATTTTGATTGTGTGGACGGGTTTACTTTATGATCCCCCACCTATGATTAAACATAGCCGTAGCAAAAAAGTAAATTGGAAAACTAGCTCTAAAATATTATCACAATTACATCATGCTATCTGCAAAGGGCTGCACAAATTTACAGGTCCTATATTTTTTGACGTTTTACTTACTTGATAAAAAATTATTAAAACGAATAAATATTTATCAAATTTCACTCACATTCCAGTGTACATCCTTCAAGTTGACATCCAGTTTCCAAAGAACAATCGACATCCGTTTTACCTTCACAATTATCTAAATAAAATACATAATATATATATATATGTATCCATAGCCTATATCTATATATCTACATGAGTGCATGTCGGGTTCCAACTAATATGGGTTACTATAGTCAATGCGACTGCTTACTAGAACATTAAAGCAGCCCCTTGGGATGACATTAATTTTCCTTTTTAATTCCGTACTGAAGTAGTGTATCCCACGGACCATGTTTTTATTTTTTTCAGAATTTTCATTATATTACAAATATTTTTAATCAGCATTTCTATGAATCCAGAAGTAACCCAAACAAACTATTTGTATACCTGAAGGACGATTGAATGTTCTCACAGCATTGGGCCACATGCTGATGGCATCGGCCCAGCGATGGGTAGACAATCAGTGCTGCAGGTGTGTCCTCCCGTGTCCTGACTATGAGACACCAATTAGCGGCGACTGGTTTGATCTTACCGTCTGATACGTGGGAGTATGTGATGTAAAGTGATGAATATCAATGACTTGTTTTCTTTATATGGCAATATACGACCAGGAAGTACAACTATTTCACTCTTTTTCGGTGCTTTTAAATAGTTTTTTGATTTTTTCGTATTTTTAGCTAAGATCAGTAGGCTATATAGCTTCATATAAATTAAATTTTCAAAATTGACAACATTGAAAATATCTCATCCCAAGGGGTCCCTTTAATTTGGTGGAGAAATTATTTAGATGTATGCGGATTGGACCCATCACAAGAAAAATACAATTATTCATAATTTGCTCAACAGGAATACTTTCTCTCTAATGCATTTCTGGTTTACGTATCATCTATATTGCAAAATATAGCACAAAACAGTTCGGCCTCATCGGTGTCGGTGTCACCGTCGGCGTTAATCGTCTACTAGCCACTCCCATTGGCTCTGTATACTAAACTAGAAATGATGGAATCACCATTTCCGGGTTCACTTCCTCCTTCCTAGTAGGCTATAACATTTACTTGTGGTCACGACACTTTTTTATGTATCCTGCTCAAGCTAAATAATGGTTGACGAAATGGCCGATTTATTGAGATTTTTCCAATTTGCGTCGTTTTACCTTGTGGTAATTTTTTTTCTTCAATTTTTTCTCCTCGAGTCCAGCTCAAATTTGTTTTGCATGTTGCCAGTTCTCGGACTAAATTGAGTGTGCTCTTTTTATCATTATATTGTAATTTGTTAATATGATTATTTGCAAGGTTAATCTGTTAATTGTATTTTTGTAATATTGCATTGCTTTGCGAGTGGTTTTTTTTTTGGGGGGGGGGATTAAATGTACGAGTAGCCTACTTAAAGCGACACAATCAGGCAAACTGTGTTCATTTTCATTTTGGCTCTTGATATGTCATAAGACTAGAATTGCGTATTTTAAATAAAAATTGTCTTGTGCATTTACCAGTTAAATGAGAAATAAGGACGATATTAAATGTCGGAGATACATGTCCAAAATAAGAATAATGGGACTAACTGATAAACGGGGCTTTCCGCACAGTCTTGATACGTTACGACAGCAAAACAACATTTAACAGACATTCGCAATTACAGTCTATGTACATGTTCACATATTTTTAACAATTTATGGAGCGAAAATACAATTTTAGCTCTAGGATGATTTTTAGTCTGATTGTGTCGCTTTAAGTATGAGTTATAAATATTGCATTTGTTGAAGACTAGGCCTACTATTTAAATGGTCTGGGGAAATAGCTGGGATTCGTCCAGTTTCAATATACCAGGGATACATTGAAACCAGTTTTACCATACGGACTGGGGAGGGATACGTTGAGCTAATTTGAATAAATACTTATACCCGCCGTCAGATTAACTTGTATCGTATGTTTTTCGCCGATTTCTCAGTCAATTCTTAACCGATTTTCATGAAATTTTGTATGGACTATTTGCGAGGCACTCGGCGACTACCGTGAAATTTTCAACGGAAAATATTGTATAGCTAAAAAGTTAGACCATCTGGCATGTAATGCAATTCAGGGCTAAAAACAAACTTTAATTTAACCGGTTTAATGGGTTTAAAGAGGGACGTCGTAATTTCAAATTTACTACATGTCAAATGGTCTAACTTTTGAACTACAAGATATTTTTTTATGAAAATTTCATAGTAGTCGCCGCGCGACTAGAAAATACTCCTTGCAAAATTTTATGGAAATCGGTTGAGAATTGACTGAGAAATCGGCGAAAAACATGCGATACAAGTTAATCTGACGGCGGGTATAGGATGTTGTCTAAAAGTAGGAGGTAACATAAACATGTTCAAACTAGCCTCCTGTCTATTCTCAACGTGGTCCGGGATATGTTGAAATTAGTTTCAACGTACGCGGGGTATGTTGATACTAGTTTCAACCTACACCACACACCCCTGCCATGTTCAAACAAACTGAAACGGTTGCAGTGAAACGAGATGCATGAACTTACTAGCACACGTGCCTGGCCACCTGCATCCAGGCTCAGCGTCACATGTCTCAGATGTGGCTAACGGGGCACATCTATCTGCAAAAAAACTCGTCATTTAATAGATATATCCCGCAATCAATATCAGTGCAGAACTATAAATGACCATATTGTGTTTGGTGAGATATGATTATAAAGATGTAATCAATATAAAAATATGTAAATGATCAATCTTAACCTTAACGCGCCACACAAAAAACCCCACTGTTTTAACTAGTTGTAGTTGTGTCTATCTATGGCGACTCACAACTTCAAATGGGTGAAAATTGCTCAATTTGCTTTTTATTTGAAACCATGCATTTGTAAATCTTGATGTTTAAACACACATTTCGTTCCCAATAACAACTAATTAATTGGCTAATATAACAAATCAATGACGACTTTGATCTGTATCTGTATGTTACGTGGCAGTACGCACTATTGTGCTATCGTGCGCTATCGCGCCACATTTTTTTTAGATTTTCCGGGGTCTCGCCGGATGGAAACTGCGTCCATTGAGATTCTTTTACTTGTAATTCTAGGTCAGTCCGACGAGCCATCTTATTTATGTGGTTCTCTTAGCCTCACGACACTACATAACTGCACGCATGTCCCAGTGCATACAGCACCTGGTGGTCCCAGGCGGGCACCCATCCAATTATGGACCGGGCCCGGCGTTGCTTAACTTCAGTGATCGAGCCGACACTGATGAGCAAATGCCGCATTCCGTAATATTCCGTAATGTGCTTGATCGTGCTTAGAGCTTAACTGGTTAGAAATTTGAATAGTAATTTTTACTTACGAAATAATTTTGCTAAATGTATAGATAAATCGAATATCTTGGATTTGAATATATATAAAATATATGTTTATATCATGCTAGAGCTTTAAAACAGTGAGCACTATTCACAACGCGCGTTCTAATGACACTGATGGTATATGAGAATATTTTAACGATGAGTACTTATATTTTTAAACCCTTTGCTTAACACCTCATAACGCTGACATATTTTTATATAAACCATTGAGACCAAAGGGGTTTTTTTCAATTAATTTCTTAGTTGCTTCTTTCTGCTTCATTTGAATACACATTTCATGGGTCTACGGTCATTATAAATATTGTATGCGTCAGGATCTGACGTCTACAGATCTTCTTACCTCCACATATCTCTGTACCGACCCATGTACAGCCGGCCTCTGTACAAGGTGTCTCCGTCACGTATGTTCCACAACCTATATTAAAAAAAACACTGTCAGCCTCATTTTACATCAAGAGTAGTTTTTGAGACGAAAATCATGCAAACAGAAATAATATAAAATAGGTGGGGCCTACTGGCCACACACGTGGAGGCCGCAGCCGGATAATTGCTGTATACTGCAGTACAGCATGCAACATACGGTACAGAATCCTAATGACCCTGCCCCAAAAGGTAATAATACTACCAACTATCACAGTACCCCACTTTCCGACGTATATTTGGAATTATGAACTCATTTTCGACACAATTTTCTAATCATGAATCACGTTCCTGCATAAATACAAGGTGGCGGTCAGTGTGCAAACCAAAGCCTACACCATCTTAATAAACAAGTCTTATTTTATCTTGAACTAAGTTCTTGCAAGGTCAATTGTAAGATCGATTTTTAAAAATATGAGCATTATTGTAAAACATTGTATACATTCCCTGACATATGTGGATCAAAATAGTAAGACTATTTCAATAATAACACAGAAGGTCTGGGGCCCATCCCACAAAGAATCTTAAAATTAAGATCATCTTAACTTTCTCTTATTTACATTAGAAAAGTTAAGAAAATCTTAATTTTAAGATTCTTTGTGGGATGGGCCCCAGGTCATCCAAGGTCTTGAATTGCAAAAGTTACACACAAAAAAGATGTACTGTAGAGACATAAATCTATATTATTCTAGATATAAATACACATATTATTTCAGAAATAGATTAACCTATGTTTTTCTTGATATAGATACGCCTATATTATTTCGGATGTAGATAAACCTTTATCATTTTACATATGCATTCTACATAAATCTATATTTTTGGTATAGAGCCACCTATGTTCTTCTAGATAAAGATAAACCTATGTTAAATAGTAGAAATGGATAAAACTATATTCTTCTGAATTTAGATTCCCCTATGTCATCTAAATATAGATTAACGTATTTTATTGTAGTTCATACATACTCGCCTTATCAACAATAACTTGTGCATGTCGTCTTTTACGTTGGATTGATGTGGTATTTATTATTTAAATCTTTATTTGATGATGTAAAGTACAATTGAGCTCTGATTGTTCCAAGATAATCTTACCTATGCAGAGTTTGGGAGTAGGTATACCAGATTGGCATGCGGTGTCAAGATCATCAGTTTTAGCACACACATGAACTGCTGTAAAAATAATGAAACGGGATTAAAACAGAAACAAAGTGCTCACAGATGAATACACACACACGCAGATACATATACTGTTAATAAAAACACGGTTAACATGGCTGTTACTGCTGTTAATAGGCTACTGCTGGTGGTCACTTTAGATGTTATTAGGGAGTTTGAAGGTCATCCATCTACTGGAGTAAAGTTTTGATATGTTATTCTAGAGATACCATGCAATGAGATGTTTTGCAATAAAAACAATTATGTTGCAATTATTTCCAGATATATTGATAGAATGATTGGATTAGAACTCAGACCTCGCCCTCTTTCTCTCTCAGCATTGAAGTAAAAAACGATGTTTCCTAGTCCAGCTTAGCCTAAAAATATGTGATCTAATTCATTTATTTATTGATTCATTCATTCACAGTAGTACATTTTGCTTTTGTTTGGGTGTATTTTACAAGCAAAATAACAATTTTGATCACAAAATCACTATTTTGTAATGTATTTACAATACTCTTGCAACATACACAATCTTACCCTGTGACTGTGAGCTCACAGTCATCCAGCGAATGAAGCAAAGGAGAAGTATGAGTATCTTCATCGTGGGCAATGACACAAATAACAGCGGGTTTGTCTGTCTTACTGTTTGTCTGTCTGTTTGTCTGTCTGTCTCTCTGTCTGTCAATGTGGTATGTGTCTTTATGTCTCACTGACGGTGCTGCGGGATCTATAGCGGAGATTGTAATGATAGCTCCTCCCATTTTGCCTTATTTGCACAAGTTAACATCACTGGTCTTGCCACTAGCTACAGAAAATCCACCACTTGATGACTAAATGCTGAGCTCATTACATTCACCATGTTGTGGTCGGCAAACAAGACAAATTGAACCAATACTAGGCAGCATTGTAGATGAACCCACACCATTGGGTCAATATACCGTGTTTTATGGGCTGCACAGTGTGTGGATGTCTAAAGCTGATAGCAAGTTAACGACTTGATGATGGGCGATATTAGTTTATGACCTGATGATGGGCGATATTAGCTTATGATCTGGCGTTGAAAATTGTCAAGTGTCTACCATTACAATTATAGTCTGGAATTGTAATAACTTCTGTGATTTGATTTAAAAATGGAATTACATTATGGTATTATTATATTTACGTAAATAACATAAATGTATTTGTATATCACATTACAACACTACATGTTTTAAATATCAAATTTCGTCGGATTGCAAACGATTAGCATATGATTATTACATAAACCGGAAAACATGATCGAAGTAATGATTATTTTGAGAGGGATGTCGATATATTGTGCATTTCCAGCCATGTATTCAGTATAGAGCGATAAATAGATAAAACAATAAAAATAGAAGCTATCGCTGTACACGAAGCTTTCTCATTGATGACCCTTTCATTGATGAACAGATTATAACATTTTCAACACACTTATATCTTATAGTGTTCCATGCCACCTTTTTCTGGGGTGATCAGAATAAAATCAATAAATAGTAAACTACGTGACACAAAACTTTCATCCGACTCAAGCCTTGCTTTAGAGAGGGACACGACGCAATGGTTATAGAGCGTGGCGTTTTGCCGATGTTGTTTCCTGCCGTGCGGTTTCGAATCCCGCTTGGTGCAGGATTTTCAGAGAAATATCATGTTCCTTCTCTCAATCTTGGAACATTGTTTCGATGTTGTGTCCTTGGACAAGGCACTTTACCCTCAAATGCTTCACTTGACTCAAGTAAAAATGAGTACCTGGTAGGACAGAGATGGCAATATGTGCGGAAAGTTCAATGCGCCGAAATGGCTGCAGGACTGTATGCTCTCAGTGGATGACAGGTCTTCCAACTTCATATATGACTATGAACCTGCACCTTTACTTTTACGTTTGCTGTTGAGAAGTTGAGATTTTACAGGTGAGATATGCTCGTTTCTAAGTACGACTTTTAACTTCACATAAACAACAGTGAAGCCTCCTTCAATGTAGTTCACGTCCCACTTGACTTATATTACTGCCATCACTGATACCGACATACATGTATAGTCGCTTTCAAATGATCTTATAGCGCGTGTTTCTCGCCGATTTCTCGGACAATTCCGAACTGATTTGTATGATATTTAGCAAGGACAATCGTGTTGGATGAATCTTTTTTTTCACAGCGCCATTCTTTTTGACTCAACATGTATCGTCGAGCTTGTCTTAATCACTGGCATTGTCACAGCATCGCATAAACATTGGACAGCGTGCTATGTCGTTTGCTGTACATCAATTGCTTGAAGGGAAGGTGATAATCTAACGTTTAGAAACTCTCCTTACTATTGGGAGCTGCACGGACAAATACCAACAAATACATAAATATAATAAAATACGAACATGTAACGTTATAAGCGTACACGTATAAAATAGTATCTAAGATGTTTTTCTACAGTTCCTAAAGGTGAGATATTAGATCTCTTCATTTGCACTTTTAACCAGTAGCTGACACTGAAGATGGCAATATCGCTTGTAGCTTCAGAAATACGTCAAAGTTCACGGGTTCAAACCCATTTCTGACCTTTGGGGTGTCAAATAAACAAATCGCATATGTTCACATTAGCGGAGGAGCCTACATGATCTACTGGTAGCGTACTCAACCTCAGACAATTAGGTTTAGCATTTAGAATACTGTATATGGAAAGCATAACAGTAGTAACTGATCCATCTCACTATCCTCAGGAGGTTGTCCTGGCCCAGTTTAGCCTGTATGTGCAAAAAAAATAAAAAATATATAAAAAAAATTATCGCTTATTATTTATTCATGCAATTATTAAATAATTCATTTTTCATTCACCTACTCATCTAATCATTAATTAATTAATTAATTGATTAATTAATTAATTAATTAATTAATTAATTAATTAATTAATTAATTAATTAATTAATTAATTAATTAATTAATTAATTAATTAATTAATTAATTAATTAATTAATTAATTAATTAATTAATTAATTAATTAATTAATTAATTAATTAATTAATTAATTAATTAATTAATTAATTAATTAATTAATTAATTAATTAATTAATTAATTAAATAATTAATTAATTCATTCATTCATTCATTCATTCATTCATTCATTCATTCATTCATTCATTCATTCATTCATTCATTCATTCATTCATTCATTCATTCATCCATTCATTCATTCATTCATTCATTCATTCATTCATTCATTCATTCATTCATTCATTCATTCATTCATTCATTCATTCATTCATTCATTCATTCATTCATTCATTCATTCATTAATTCATTCATTCATTCATGTATTCATTCATTCATTCAATCATTCATTCATTTATTCCGTCGTTCGTTCGTTCATTCATTCATTCATTCATTCATTCATTCATTCATTCATTCATTCATTCATTCATTCATTCATTCATTCATTCATTCATTCATTCATTCATTCATTCATTTATTCATTCATTCATTCATCCATTCATTCATTCATTCATTCATTTATTCATTCATTCATTCATTCATTCATTCATTCATTCATTCATTCATTCATTCATTCATTCATTCATTCATTCATTCATTTATTAATTCTTTCATTTAATTATTCATTCATTTATTCATTCATTCACACAGCTAAACGAAATATTATACGCATTTCTGAAGTTTCTCTAACTTTCTCTTATTTTCATTAGACAAGTTAAAATTTATCTTAACTTTTCTAATGAAAATAAGAGAAAGTTAATAAAATCTTAATTTTTAGATTCTTAGTGGGACGAGCCCCTGGTACTGACTGTTCGGGGTTCAATTTGACCTGATCTCACACATAGGCCAACTGGTCAATATGAGGCTCTGTAGGAATAATTTAACTGGCGGTACATAGGTCCTTTGAGTTGTCTGGTTGTTAGGTTGTTCATGCTATTTACTGTCCATTTTAATTGTTCCACTCAAGATTCAAGTGTAGTTTGGAGCATAGAGTGTGGGAATATTCCTACCGCCCAACAACGTAAAGTGTCATAGCAGTAACGACACAACAGTATATTATTTATACTTTGATTAGTTATCATTACATTATTATGGCTTCCATATCGATAATGTGTTCCACATGTATGGATATTCAAAATAATTTAACAATTCTAATTTAATGTTGTACATTAAAATTTTTAGTTGGACATTTTTTGCTCTTGGGATAAAAATAATTTACGCACTCTCGCTTTAGATCGTAATGGTACTTAGACGTCACATAACTGTCTAGCTGCACTACGTTACCATGGTTACGACACGGGCGGCTTAAATAGCTGATTAAATTTACAATGTTGGATTAAATTATATGCGTTTTCAAGCAACTTTCAAACAAATGAAATTCAAATGGAATAGCAAAAAATGTGTTGTGGTAGATGCTTAGTTAATCTAATAACTACATTTTAAAGAAATCGTATATTTTTCCATAAATGTAATTTATTTTTCGTCATTTCGAGCTGGAAATAGAGTTAGCCATTCAAGCTTCAAATGAATAAAAAATAGTCAGAAACAATGCGGCAGTGCAATGGTTAATGTCTAGTATTACACGGGGTCGTCGTCTGACGGTTACTGGGATTGCTAGTTTAATAGTTATAGCTTAGATATAAATTGGTGTAATCCCTAGACCTCTGATATATCATATTTATAATACTTTTATGAAATTTGAATACCAGAGCTAAGTAGAAAAACTACACGCTCTGGTGTGACATGTGTGCGGCGTAATCACTACATAAAGACCCCACCCGTTGTATCAAATAAAGCGCTGAAATATCGTATGTAAAAACCATGGAGCTAAACTAATATTTTAAACTAGGAATGCTCATATATTGCTCAGTCAGCTCTTTCCGATTCGGCGATGACCTCTGAATAGCTAGAGTCACCTATTGCCTGGCGAGCCCGGCCAATTTCATTTATGCTTCATGAAGCTCGGCCACGCCGCGTAGTGTGGCTCTGAGTAGAGTCACCTAGTGGTCATGGTTAATGCTTCTTTGTTCGCCAGGTCCGACTTTGCTCAAAATGTTGTAGTGATGTTATTGTTAGGTGATAGCTGTGAGCTCTGCTGATCACCAGGGGGCAGCAGCTCACTTGCCATTAATTTTAAGTGAAGAACAGTCCGATCGGGCACACGACGTTGTTGCGACGTTGAATCAACGTCAATGACGTTGATTCAACGTCGCAACAACGTCGTGTGCCAGTGTGGTAGGTCTAAGCGGTTGCACATATCGTATCATAAAATTCGAACCATAGCTCTAGTAGCTGATGGTGGACTGGACGGAAAAATAGACTGTCGCCTCATTTTGTCACCAAGCACCCACGACAAACTATTTAATTAATTTCGGTTACTTTTCTTTCATTTGAATGTATCTTGAAACCGTATATACACGGGTCCAGGCGTATATCTTCATTTTCAAAAAAAAATTAAAAAAAATTGCGTTTGCACGGCGTGACATAGCTTCGCAAAACCTTATGAAAGTAGCAAGTAACCATTAAATTCTTATGAATGCCTGAATGTCTGCAGACGTCAAATGTGACGTCTGCAGACATCAAATTCTGACAGCGCTGAAAGGGTTGAAGAGCGTTTCTTAACAGTTTCTGACAGACAAAAATATTTCATTTAAACTTAACGTGTGAATACTTTTTCGCTTGTGTATATTTTCGTAAATAAGCTTATTAACTTAAACATCCAAATCTTCCAGATTTACAAATATTATTTTATTTATCCAAAAATGTAAAAAAACGGGTCAAATATCCAACTTCCATGATTTCTTTAGAACAGCCGGAATATTTCATAATACATGTATATATACAAGTGGTCTGGGAAGATAAAGTTCACATTAATTTTCGAATGTGACAAATGCATTGTATTTTCCATTGGTAGCGTAGGATACATGTACGTGGTGTAATAGAAGAAAAACACATTTCGGAAACAAACATATTTTATTATTAAAAAACGTAACATATCTCTAAGTTATCACAATCGAATTACTTGGTGAAATAAATAGTGGTAAATTAAAATATGTCATTCATTATCTGGCCAGCAGACTTCATGACAAAAACACTCAATGTGTCATTATTTTTATTATTATTATCACATTATCGTTTTATAGCATAAATTGTAGAATAACTGTCATTCACCAATGTATAGCTGGAATATGGCACCTAAAGCACTTTTTATGAAATGTTTATTTTTGAAATGATGTACATTGATACCGTGATCTATATTATACATTTGTTTAAATGATAAATCTTAATTTTAGAAAGAAAGAGGTTTTGAATGTTTGTTTTGAAGTGAAAATATATACATATTAAAAGGACTGGCCCAGGCTAAAATCATAAAAAAATCGGTGATTTTATTTTGGCTTCTTAATATGACCATATGATGTAAACATATCCATAGACTACAACTGCAAAGTTTTTAATTTTTGGGCTGCGCATTCACCAGTTTGGCTAGATATAGAGACGAAATTCCTGATTTCTAATCATTGACAACCATGTCAAAAATAAAAAATACGGGAATATTAAGAAGCCAAAATAAAATCACCAATTGTTTGATAATTTTAGCCTGGGCCAGTCCCTTTAGGCTCTTACGGCTATAATTGTTAATACGTCGTAGAGAGCTAAAAAATGATAAACGAGAAAAACAAATTCTGGAATAAATAAACCATATCATTCATTCCATCAGTTCAGATGGAAACTCAATGGTTGATAGATGTGTCAGATCATACATATCTTCAATTTCAAATATATCTATGAAAATCGAAAGCTCGCTTAATCAAGCATGATGATCAACAGAGATGCTAAATTATATGAATTCGTGAAAATATAACACAATTTAGACTATTTCAAAAGGTAATTGTCAACAACAAAATTCACTAAACTTTATTACTGGGGATTGATACAAAACGCTACATACGATCGACTCATGTTTACACATTTGATCAAAACAAAGAAGTGGAGAAAGGTGTAATATGCATCTGACTGTCATATAAATTAATATGCATGTATGTCTATATTTCTATATAATAAATTGTATCATAACCGTGTCATAATTTCTCTTTTTAACATTTCCATGTCGAATAACTTTTATAATGCTACTAAACTACAAATAAAATGGAAAACAGACTATCACTGCCATCTGTGATTGCTAATAAAGTTTTTTATGTTGCCTGCGATAACGTCGATTCAAAGTTGAGATCGGAAAGAAACATATAATAATTGTGTATGTGGCTGGTCATAATTTCTCCTCTTTATACATTTTATTCATTGAACAGCGAAAAAACTAAAACAATATCAGCGTTTTTATGAGTATGATCATCACTTATTATAAAAATACCATCACCAAACACAATGTTTTATATTGAGTCTGTATAATAAAAACTTGGAGTAGGCCTACTGATTATATATGTGTATTACGCCTTGGTGTTGGAGGACATATATAGCTAAGATTAAAAAAATAATATATCCTGATAAAATATGCATATCTTTATACATGTAACGTTCACTTGCCGACAGTCACCTGGTCATATTAAATCAGGAGTTTGACTGACATCAAGGACAGCATTAACACCCTGGTGACGACCTTTATCATGGCAGCAGCTGTGAAAGGTAAATGGTACAGTAAAAGTATTATATAAACAGGAAAAATAGTTGATCAGTTGAATTGGGGACATAATATAGTATGTGTACCGCGCAACAAGAACATCAAGCAGATACATTACATAAAATAGATAAAAAGCTATACAAGTAACCTTTGTATCACGTATGGTATTATACCCCTGACAAGTTGATAATGACAAACCTTGTATCATGAAATCAGCACCCGTCATTCAGTTGTTGTTAAAATAAGGTCAGTAAAAAGCAATTCTTGGGCCCATTCTTTAGTGGGCAGCCAAAATAATTTTTAGCGGTTTCGATACCTGTGACAGGTAAATATACTTTTACAAAACTTATCTTGAAAATATTGGTTTGCATAATGTTATGATATTAACTCACCTGAACAGTCATCAGATGCTGCTTCGCTACAGGTTGTAGAATCTGTCTTTTCCAAACATTTCTCCTCTCCATCTATATAAGCAAATACAACTGTAGTAACATTCAATCAGTTATAACTTATAAAGCGCCTATATCCTTGGACGAACGGAGCTCGAGGCGCACTAAGACCAGTTCATAACCAATGTCATATCCAGGTTCAAAGCATACAGTCGTCAACAAGCCTCCAGTTGATAGGGGAGAGCGGGGCTAGTTGTAACAATTTCAACATTTTAGTAGTATGAATGAAGTCATTTCATCAAGTTAAGGACTACTATTTCCCGTATAATATAGAATATAATTTAGATAAATATCATCAATAGTTGCTATGTAGTGCAGTGAAATATGACCACACATAAAATGTTACAATTCGCCCCCGGTGCGGGTAAGTTGTAACAGCATGGGGGGGGGGGGGGAGGGGGCAAATTGTAACACAGTTACTGTGCTCATTGGGGCACGTTGTAACACGCCATAGTGCAACACATAAATATACTGCCCCCACTCATCTGTTACATCTAGCCCCCAAGCATACGAAAAACATTTGGCAACATATCTCACTATGCAAAATATTTTTCCGTCATTTAGTCTGTCATCATTAAAGACCTCTCCAAGATGACATATAGACATTCAGAATTAAAATGTGATATTAAGAGATAATGAATTGGTATTCAAAAAAATACTTTCCGCCTCGTTTTCTGTCCTATATGGTTGTTCTCAAAAAGTCCTGGGTATTATGGGATGGAAATACATAATAATAATACATGGCTATAGGAGACATAGCTGAACCTAGTGGGTGCAAATTAATCAACAAGGATTTTGTCCAAGTGTACTGTTACAACTTACTCCCGTTACAACTAGCCCCGCTCTCCCCTACTTTTTAAACGTTCTCATACTAAACTCAATTGTTGTTTGCTATTTCTCAATTATTTGAAGTGATTTTTCCAATCTACATGACGGAAGTTATGTCAATTAAAAAATAGACATCTCCCACATAGAATTGTGTTATTAATTCATCACATATTACAAACACATTGATCAATTTCAATGGTTTGAAACTCGCTTGAAATTTCGTATACGTAAGTAAAACTAATTTATCATGTTTATAAAGAAAGTCATAATAGTTAATCTACTTGATGAATAAATACATACTCCACTTTAACCCTTAAAGCGCTGAAATAATTTGTAATAAACATCGCAACCGAAGGGTTTTTTTTTTAATTTGAAAACTATCTTAGTAAGCTGTTTTTGATTCATTTGAATACTTATGTTATGGGTTTCCGACCATTAGAAATATGTTGAATCTCACAGCGCGGGGATCGACTTCAGTCGTCAGAATCTGACGTCTACAGATGTCAGATTCTGTCGACTAAAGTCGATCCCCGCGCTGAAAGGGGTGAAATGTTTATAAATAGGCCTACATACCACTTACAACTCTACTTTATACATAACTGTAAGCATCAACATTACCATATATGAATATATATAGGCGTATACGGTATATAGCTACTCTACTTTATCATAAACATCATTACAAATCCCCTCACCACTGGATGTTTGGCAGTTAGCAAACCATTGGCAATCTGTTCCCCCACAACACGCTACAGCGCTGTCAAATGTTGTACAGTCAGCTGCCGCTGTAAAAAAGAAACATCAAGACTTTATCAATTGATACAAAGTAACGATTTCTGCGAGTTCTTCTATCATCATATTTCACATATGCACTGATATAACATTAGTTGCTTTTTAAAAGCAGATATGATGCGGTGCCCTATCAAACACACACACAATAAAAAAAGTAAGAAATGACTCTGCGGTATGTCACAAATGACTAAAAATCCGACTACAGCTCTTTGTCCTGTCAGACCAGCTTGCCTTCCCTGGAAGAGGGACGACGACGACGACAAATAACGTTAGTCATCTTCAAAATTGTAAATAACATTTTGCCACCATATCGTAAGGATCTAATTACACCTAATGTTTGTGAAAACCATATAAATACTTTTTTACAAAAGAGTTAGAGAAGGAACATATTTATCTTTTTTTTGGCACCAAAGATCTGTACCATATATACCACACCTTCTGCTCTTCCCTCTTTTATGAAAGCCAAAGTTATGGTCCGTACACAACTATACATTAGAATTAACCTTCATTTTCAAAATTTAAATCTGCCGTTTGTCCAATCTCACGCTCTCTGCAGTGTACATTTTCTGTGTTTGTGTGTGCACGTATAAATGTTATATCTAGCTATAAAAATTGTCATGTTTAAACACATATAAACTGTTATAGCATTTAAATCTGTGATAGTGTATATGTTTCTGTATTATATTGCTATTTAGTATACATGTAGGTGCTGCTTTGTGTATCACCTTTTTATAGTCATGTCATTTTAAAATACACAATGTATAGCGGTATCTGTAGATCATTTTCAACCAACATTCCTGTTTTAACTGTTGTAACTGTGTCCTGTTGCTCTCTCACCTGGGGGGCATGTGTCAGTTGGAGTCTGGGAACAGGTTGAACTATCTGTGTCAGGCAAACATTTTGCATCTCCATCTGTTTCAAAATACGACAATTGTAAAATATGTACGGGTTTGTACATTTAAATCTGGTGCTGCTAAATGAGATAGTTTGTTGCTATTTTTCATTGATTTTAAGCTGGAATTGCTAACGCAGTTCCCACTTTTAATTAAAGAGAAATGTTTCTATGATTGACAACTGATTATTGAAACGTCTCTCATAGGTCTAATGAATTTCATTAACTGACCGTCTGCAGTAAACCACTTTCACAGTATCAGTTGCATTTAATTTACTTGTCACTGTTGTGGACGATACATATTTTTTTGTTAGTTCACATAATCAATTAATACACGGTTATCTACTCTACTTTATCATAAACACATAACAAATCCATTCACCACTGGATGTTTGGCAGTTAGCAAACCATTGGCAATCTGTTCCCCCACAACACGCTACAGCGCTGTCAAAAGTTGTACAGTCAGTTACCACTGTAAACAAAGAAAGCATTAAGACCATATCAAGACAACTAACGTACGATTGGTGCGATGAGTTTTTCTATCATCATATTACACATACGCATTGCAATAACATTATCTGCTTCCTGAAGGGAAATATGAAGCAGAGCCCTGTCAAACACACACAAAATAGATAAAAAAAAGACCAGACTCTGCGGTATGACACAAATTTAAATCCGACTACAGATCTTTGTTGTGTCGGACCAGCTGGAAGAGGGACGATGACGACAAATAGCCAAAATTGTAAATAACCTTCCGCCACCATATCTTCAGGATCTAACCACACTGCAGAAATGTACACAAATTCTTAACAATTATGTGAAAATGATAGAAATACCTTTCTACAACAGAGTTAGACAAAGAACAGATTCATTGTCATTTTTGACACAAAAGATCTGGAACAATATACCACACATTCTGTTCTTCCCTATTTTTAGAAAAGCCATAACCATGGTATGTACACAACTATACTTTAGATTTAACTTTATTTTTCCAAATTAGTGTATTAAATATCTATCTAGGTAGCATTTGTCAGCTGTGCGACGGCTATATGAGCTGACGTCAGCAGATGCATTCTATTGTCAAATGTAGCGGGATATTTTATCTCTTTAACTACCTGTGTAATGTGAATCGGCTGTGAGACGGCTATTTGAGCTGTCACTAGCCATGTATAACTAGGGACAAAGGACTTCATTGCCGATACTCACGTGTTGGCAACTGAAAAGCCGGCCTGCCCAACTTATACTAGTGTATTGAATATCTAATTAGGTAGCACCTTTCAGCTGTGCGACGGCTATATGGGCTGATGTCAGCAGATGCATTGTAGGTTAATAGTATTACTTTCATTTAGGGATCTATGTAGGACTTTGTGTTAATATTAAAAATAAGCGTACTATAAGTTTTTTCTATTTTTATTTTCCAAATACCCTAGTTGTATGTCCTTTTATGATAAACAACTAAAGCGTTTAGAGGTTTTAATTAGGTTTCTACACTTTCCAGAGTGCCCTTATTTGCTACATGGTGTAGAACACTGTAACTATTTCATCTCCG
The DNA here is from genome assembly GCA_964017125.1 of Flabesymbios commensalis. Classification (NCBI taxonomy): domain Eukaryota; kingdom Metazoa; phylum Annelida; class Polychaeta; order Terebellida; family Flabelligeridae; genus Flabesymbios; species Flabesymbios commensalis. The sequence continues at coordinate 30,154 of CAXHKU010000608.1, forward strand.
GTTTTAGTGCGGAAAACAGATGACAGACAATTGTACATATCACAAATTTATCATCTATTATGTACATTTTTTAAATAGCATATACACAAAAACATTGCTATTTTAAACACTGGATATGACGTTTGCCTTGCAAAATAAGTATGCCAACACCTATAACCAGTGAACAGTTGGTTTTATATTAAACTGTCATATATTATTTTATTATTTAATTTTAATTCACTAATATGGTTGACGGACCTTGTAGAAGTCGTCTTGACCTGTTCCCATCAACCTAAGCTAATAACATGTTTGAAAAAAATACTCAATTAATAATAATGACATTGTAAGATTTTTGTATGTGTCCATTGGAGTCTGGAAACATTCAGCACATTGCAATGGCCATGGTCTGTACACAACTATACAGTGGATTTAACTTTTATTAAACAAAAAAATTAAGTCTTTTTTTGTCCAATCTCACGCAACCTGCAGTGTACTTTTTGTGTGTTTGTGTGTGCACGTATAAATGTTTATAAAGCTGTAAATATTGACATGTTTAGACACATATCAACTGTCATAATGTTAAATCTGTGACAGTGTATGTTTTAAAGTATTATATTACTTTTTAGTATGTAGGTGCTGTTTTGTGCATCCCACAATATGTATGTCAATTTAAAATACACAGCATAGCTACCGGGATTTGTTTAACCATGTCAGCCAAAATTCCTGTTTTAACTATCGTAACTGTTCCCTATATATGTTACTATCTCACCTGGTGTGCATGTGTCAGTTGGAGTCTGGGAACAGGTTGAACTATCTGTATTGAACAAACATTTTGTATCTCCATCTGTTTGAAAATAATACAATTGTAAAATATGCACGGGCTGGTACATTTAAATCTGGTTCTGTTGAATTAGATGGCTTGTTTATATTTTTCATTCATATTCAGCTGACATTTTAAGGCAATTTTCACATTCATTTAATTAAAGAAAAAGGTTTCTATTATGAAAACTTACCATTGAAACGTCTCCCATATATCTAGTGAAATATTTGATTAACTGACCATCTACCGCAAACCACTTTCACAATTTCCATTGCATTTAATTTTCTTGTCAAATAAGACTGTGATAAAATATCCACTGGTTGATACTTTTTAAACCTTTCCCTGTTAAATTAATTTTTGCGTGCTGCTTCTCATTTATTTGAAGCGATTTTAAACTTTACATGGCGAAAAATATTTTAATCATTGATCATTTTATTAATTGAACATCAACTACAAACACATTTTCAATTTCTCTGGCTTGTGATTCAGTTTGAAACTTGAATGAAATCGCCTATGCATAGTTATAATAGTTTTATTTTATCATGTTTACTATACTTCTCATATAACTGTAAATATACACATTAAGATAACTCCACTCACCACTGGCTGCATTACAGTTCTCGTACCACACACAATTAGGTTCTCCGCAGCAGGTTGCAGTGTTTGTATTTGCAACACATGTAAAAAAGAAAAGAATTATGGCTTTATTAACATAATTATCAGCCATGGATGGCATGCGTGCACTATGTCATCTTCATCTATCCAGTTGTCTGCTTGATATCACGTATATGTGCTATGAGTTCAGAACTCCCCTCTTCCCTGCCCAACTCCTGCAGGCCAGACAATCTGACCTGAGTGTGACCTCCATACCACAGTCAGTAAACCGGTGACGTTATAATGAATATTCATGATGCTCGCACCCCTTCCTTTTCGTACAGGCCTCACACACACCTGTTTTCAAGGTCAGACTGGTAGTCTGACGGTCTGACCTGACTGGGCAGGGTGGCACTATGTAAGCATACTCTCAACACAAGCAGCTACATATTTACCCAAGTTGAAATCAATGTTTTCTCATATGTTTTGTCATGTTGGCAAAACGCGAAATTCACTGAAACATAACTAATTCCTGCTGAAATTTATTAACATGCATCATGAGTCTTCGTGAGTATAATCAATTAGACAAATACTATTACTACGCGTGACGTGTACCATTAAATAAATGCAAATATATTTTGAAATAATGGATACACGTATAATATACTATTTTAATTCCTTTGTTATTAACATGAAAGTTCAGGACAGCGATTGGACCCTTACACAAACAAGATGAAAGGGATTTGAATCAAACCAGGCTGATATATATCTGAATGAAATACGGCGGGCTTAGGGCATCATTTAGCGCCAGCTCGATTGGAGGAGTTTTCAATTGATTAACAAAATCAACGGATATGTACATCTCTGAATGCAATATAATTATTATCAAAGTTGTCAGTCAGACAGGATTATTGTAAACACCAGCACACTGACACCCTGAGGAACAACCTGTCTGACTTTAAGCACAACTACACTTTGAGTACACTCACAAGTAGATATCCACCCCCCCCCCCCGGAAAGTATTCAAATATATGGCTTCAAATGGTGCATTTTTTGGAATGTATTTAGGCTCAAGTTAGTCTTTTTAACATCGGGTTTGATAATTCCTGTTCTAGTTTTGTATTAAATTCATTTTTTAAATAGTGGGATTTTAAAAGTTTCTTCAATGCAGTTGAACACATAATAAATATACGATGGCACCGAGGCACGAAATATGTAACATTACTTTGATTTAACCCTTTAATCGCCGGTGTCGCATATATTCGGGTATTCATTTTTTATTAGCACATTAAGTACCACCTTTTAAACATGTGACAACGATAAAATGTGACATCAATCAGCAATATTTTAAAACAGTTGACCTCCATTTTGCCAAATTTGAATAATTTTCACTCACTTGAAGTTGTGTATCGCGTCAGCGAGACACAACTTCAAGTGAGCGAAAATTCAGATTGAATAATTTGGCGGTTAAAGGGTTAAAGTGCCATATGAACACTTATGTACACCACCTCATACTGGAAATGCTGACTGCCGTGTATATTGGTCGAAAAGGGGTGTTGCATCAGAAGATATCTTAAGAATATAGTTAAAAATCAAATAGATCGAAAAATGGCGGCCATCTTGGATTGGACACTTAGATGACCTTGAAAGTAAAAATAACTATTTTAATTAATTTGTCGTTACTACCTTAGTCGAAAATGAGGTATTGCATAATAAGATCGGATTTATTTCAAAAGTTAGAAAATATTGAGATTCAAAATGGGCTTGCGGCGGTCATTTTGAATTTTGCTTCTCACAAGTTTTCAGCAGCTTGTTCACGAGGTAGTCCACATAGTTTGTGATCCTGGACACATGTAGATAAGATTTTCACAAGCAAACCTTTTACAGCAGTCTGTTTGGTAATAAAGCATGCGCCAATATAGATTCATGTACTTAGCCCATGAGCTACTGTTTGACAATTCACATGGGCCTACTTTATAAACTGTTACGATTGGATATTCGTGGTTTCATATAAGCATCTTTTAAAAATAAATACATTTCTCCTATGTTTTCAGATATTTATATAATACATTATTATACATAAATGTAAAACTAAACAAACAAAAAAGAAACGTCTTACAAGAACATCCCTCAACACCGCCGAATTCACAAGTGGCAGTATCGCTGTTATCCAGGCAAATGGAATCATCACCTGAAATACCAGTTTATTGTAGGGTATAAATCGAAAAAAAAAGAATAATATGAATAATAATGTAACTATATTAACATGTATACTTGTATACATATGTTATTCAACTTAAATAGGAAATGTGGGTCAGCATTGGAGAATGTGGTAGGGTGTATGATATTATATATTTTATTATTACAAAAACTAGTATATTTAGTTAATGCCAGCACAGTATTCTAGTATATCGTCCCCTTGGATATGAAAAGGTGTATCTTGGCAGATACACCTTTTCCTATCCGAGGGGGCGATATGGTGTTAATTTTGACTGACAACATACCTGATGCAGTACAGTATACAAACCACACACAATTAGGATCTGAACAACACTGCACCCAATCAGCCCGTACAATACACGTATCTGACAACAAATTCAAATATATATTCAATGTTATGTTTCACTTGGCAAACATAATGTTGATGATGAACCAGCATTGAAAGGACCAAGTCTGGTATTCTAGCCTCGACCAATAGTATTATAGCTCAGTCTGTTACATGACCACGAAGGTTTCAGCAACTGGGTTACTTAAGTTAGTCTTAACCTCACTTATTGTTGAAGATTTGATCACATGTTGACAGCTAAGACAACATTTTGACTGACATCGGTTGATGAAATCCGTGCCAATCACCCCCGTTATACAAACGTTATTTGACATTAGAAGCAGAGTAACCATATTAGCTCATTGCTCTGTAAAACATGAATCTCCACATGTTCTGCTTTTGTGTGTTGTTCGCATATCGTAGGACCAAATATTTTGTGCTCAGACATCATCATTTACTCGCATACATTGTACATACGTTGTACAACACGCAGTGTACAGTTGGAGATCAGGTAGCCAGCATAGGCTGAGCCTGTGATGGGTATGAAATATTCGTTGAAAAATAATAATTAGTAAATGACCCTAAAATCCTACTTAGTAAATACTTACACTAATGAGCTTCAGAACGAATGTACGCTAAAGCTTCATGTTGATGAAGCTGGCAGTTGATCCATCCTCATATGCATTAACTAATTCAGTTGTTATTTGAAATCAAGTGATTTTCCGCACATTAATACCATTATCACAGAATAAATAACGAATTCCGCGTTAATCTCCACACTATGCCAAGCACTGCAAAATATTCATCTTTTGCAAAAATAGTTCCATGAAATGAAATGAATCGGGCCTTAGGCCACCTTTGTGCACATATAGGCTAAACTGGGCCAGGAGAACCTCCTGTGGATGGTGAGATGATTGAGATGACACTGTCCTGCAGACACAGGATTCGAAACTCGAGCCCTGGCGGTCTGAGGCCGAGCACGCTATCTGACTAACTTTCACACGTGGATGGGGAAGAAACAATTAGAAACGAATATCAAATCGTTGTGGTCCTATTTTTCATGAGTGTCGATAGGATGGGTCAATAGATGATATGCAGTGTTTGTTTATAGATCAAGTGTTATATTAATCTTTATTAGTAACCGTAAACGCGCATTTTTTACATTGACCATGTATTTGGCTCTTAATTCTGTAAATGTGATCATATTATAATACATGCCAGTATATCATATATATTTCCTTGTGATGTCAAATCAATAATGCCGAGTCTGATTCTATGTGTATATATATATACACCAGGTATTACTATTTATTACCCTTGAGTCAAATGAAGCACGATAAAGAGTTTTGTCAAGTTAAAAAAATCCAAAAATCCGAGAAAGACTTGGAAGTGGGTGGGTGGGTCAAGCCCCAACTCGGATTTATTGTTTTTTTTGGAAATTTGGTGTTTTTGTGTTGTTTTTTGTTAATGTACATGTTTAAAAAAAAAATTGAATATGGCGGTGGGTGGGTGTGGTCGGGCCAATCCGAGTTTTTCTCGGATTTTTGGATTTTTTTTAACTTTACAAAACCCCTAAGTATAAATGACTTGTCCGAGGACAGAAACATGGAAACAATGAGAGGGGGAAATATGATTTTCTATGAAAACCTTCTCCTTCATCAAACAGGCATTGAGTTAGCTTGACAGGAAGCGGCAATTGCAACAAGGAAACAATTAGTTAAATATCGTCTTTTAAATTGTATAGATTGTTCAACTGTAGTCCGTGCAACAAAAATATAAATTGTTACACATAAATAGTATAACAAGGCTAAGTTTTCGTTTTTATAATAAATAACTTGCCATTCGCACAGTTTGCAGTATCATTTTCTTCATCAGGACAGTCAGTAGCTGCATCACTAGTACACCTGGTCGCTTGGTCAGTACATGTAGGAATCCAGGAGCAGGTGTTATCACCACAACACGTAGCAGCCGTTGTCAGATCATTACAGGCTGCATTAACACTGGTCCCTGTTGAATAACAATCTTGGATAAATAATACTACATTTATCATGATTAAATCGATATATATATACATGCTGATGTATTTTTCGGTTCTTTCTCGCCAGATTTCGTGCCAACATCGCTAGCAATGTTGGACAAATTAAAATGGAAATGTGTTCACACCACATCCACATTGATATATTTTAAAATTTGTGAAGGCTTGTCGCCGTCTTTGATTTTTTTACTTTGTTTTTCTCACAGTTTTCTCCTGCCATCATCTGCCATCGAGATATCACAGTAGAAAATAGGCTCTTTTGATTTTAATGCTTTTGGCTGGGGACATCAATTGAACTTGCTCGCTCTAAGTCTTTTAGAAACAAGGGTACCACACTGACTTCATATTTTTCGTACCACACAATTTCATGCATGGCTTTTATTATAACGCTGCCATTAGATTTTATAATTGCTGATGACTTTAATATTCTATATGGAAATGGCTCCTCTGATGCAGTGGCTATGAATAATATTTTTTATATGTTTATTTTAAAACAACATGTGAAATTTCCCACCCATAAAAATGAAAATACCCTGGATTGGCTCTTTACAAGTGATAAATTGAACAAAATAAGATCAGCAGATCAGATCAGAGACCACTCTTCATTCATTGCTACTTTGAACGATACTGCTAAACTATGTCAGCCAAAGGAAAAAATAAATTATAGATCTTACAGAAAATTTGACATTGATAATTCAAAAATGATCTAACCAACTCCGACCTAATTCAGAATCCTGACGCAAATTCAGCTATCTCTTTATATACCCGAAACCATGCTACAATGTCGACATTGCTGGATAAACATGCACTTCTAAAAAGTTGTAGCGTAACACCAAATGCTAGACCAGTAAATGAGTGGATAACCGATGAAATCTTGTAATCTAAAAGGAAAAAAAAGCAGTCAAAAATAATATGGAGAAGGGGTTCTAAGGGGTTCAATGCAAAAGTTTATCAGAATAATGTCAAAGGCAAAACAATTTACAAATTTGATTTCAGAGAATATCACAAACCCTAGAAAGTCATGGAATAAAATGAAATACATTTTGCATAAAAAAATGTATACTTCCAGATAATTCATGCAATACCAAACTTGCTAACTCTTTCAAAGTTTGTTTTTTTATATAAGTAAGGTCGCTAAAAGCTGGGACACTCTGCTGTCAGCAAAATCAAATTCAAACATTCGTCCTGAACCAACTCCCCCGGCTGACCCAACTCCTCACAAGTCTCTGAAAGTAACGTGTCAAAGCTTATTCGGTCATCACGCAGCAAAACATTTGACCTGCCCCGGTGACATGAGGTTTATCAAGTGAAGAACGTTGATGAATGTTCATGAACATTCAAGAACAGTCATCAATGGTTCATCAAAAACAGTTCATGACATGACAAATCATGCATATTGATGAACACTTGATAAACTAATGTTGATGAGTTAGTTCATGAAGTTCATATGAAGGGTTTAATGAACAGTCATGAATTTTTATGAACTTAGTAGGATCAATTCAGTTCATGAATATTCATTAACTATCTGTTTCATGATTTTTTTGAGTTCGTGGTCGTTCATGAACTAGCCCTTAGAGAGAACAATCAGAAATACATATTTAAATGATTTCATTTTTGGTTGAAATGGAATGATGGATGTCATTTACAATCTTACACAACTAAGCTAGAACAAGCTGACAAGAGAAAGACAGCACTAGCAGACAATACATATGTCCCTTAAAAGTTATGCTCCATATTTGTCAAAATAGTGACCGATGTTTTCCTTTGCATGGAACCAGCTGGCTTAAAACTATAAATTACCAATATATTGATCTACCTTATTTTATATATTTTCGCCATTGAACTCTTTCGTGGAATTACAGTGTTTATAATCTATTTTTTGTAATCCTTGCCATCGAGTATGAGACAGTGTTGATACATCCCAGGATACACAATTACTTTTGTATAACATTTGTACAATGTTGGACCATTTAGTACAAATGTTATACAAATGTTTTGTGTTTGCTGGGTGATCTATTAAAAGAGCTTTTTTTGTAAAATGGCCGTTATTGGGGTCTATAAAATGTTTTTTTTCTTGGATTAAAATATTTAAAGATATTTTTGTTGTTATCGGTGCCCCTGAAAATATATACTCGGATAAAAAAAATTGTCAATCACTATACATATACAAGACACACAAACTGCTCGAAATGGGCAGTATCTGCCTTAAAATGACGCCCGCTTAGATACACTGTAAGAATTTTGGGTTGACCTATTTTGAACCAATGAGAAAAAATGTTGACAAACTTGAAGAACATACATATTGCTTTAGCATACCATGTACAGTCAGCTATAGATATCTTACCTGCCAGAACCCCAACCAATAAAACGTTCCACACACACTTCATGATGTCAGCTGATCAGCTCAACTGGCTCAGTAAACCTCTGGTACTAAATATAAAACATGCGCTCACAGATATATACTGTGTAAGTGACTTGGTGCGCATGCTTACTAAGTGCTGCAATAATGTGTCCTTGTTTGGTCATAATAACACTTTTTATTACCGACTTATGGTAAGTAGCACAGCTCTTGATCGCACACGTCTTCGTAGTATTTGCCCTTAAGTATTCTCGTACAAAATGTTTGGTAAAACTGATTTTTTGTGGACTGCTATTTTGGAACAAATAGTAGTGATGAGTAAAAAATAAAGTCTCAAATCTATGAAAATTGACTAAATCCAAAATGGCCTCGATATTTTCAAGATCTTATTCATTTCACCATAGTATTTGAAATGAAGAGCAAAAAAAATCTGTATGATATACCGATTTGTATGGTTTATCAGGCGAGGAAATTGATAAGAACATTATATTTTAAAAATAAACATTTTAAACTTAATAATTTCGATTTTAACGAACAAAATATATAATAAAACATAGCATAAGATATCTGATACGTGGCCTTGAGGTTGTGTGCTCGGCCTCGAATAGAAGTTAGAAAGGGCAGTGTCATCTGATACATCTCACCAGGCTCAGACGGTTATCCCCCTAGGGGGGGGGGGGATCAGGACATCCAAACCCAAATATACCTTTGAATATACTAGTTTTGCCGAGAACACTCTTAGTTATAAATTTTCGGCCGCGAAAACATTACCTTTAATAGGCTTATACAGATTTTGATAATTTGATGCTATTTTTTAAAAAAAATTATGTAACTTCCCAGAAAATAAAACATTTTAAATAGCTTGAGAGGGTACTCCAATAATTTTAGAAACACATTTTTTATTTGCCTGTTGCACCTCCCCTACAAATTTTTTATACTCATATTAAGGCCTTTGTGGTTGATTGGCTTCATATAAATGTTTCTTCCTCATCCACTCGTAAAACCCAGTATTGTGGGTAGCCTCCGTGACCGAGTGGTAGCGTACTCGGCCTCAGATCTCCAGGGTTTGGATTTTGAATCCTGTGTTGAAGGGCAGTGTCATCTCACTCATCTCACCATCCTCGGGAGGTTTTTCTGGCCCAGTTTAGCCTGTATGTGCACAAAAGTGGTATAAAGCCCGATTCATTTTATTTTTACATTCAAAGAAATATGTATGCAGCTTATCGATGGAGACATACATGTGATAAAAAGCCTAAATATAGTTTTGTTCAACTAGCATGCAGATAAAATCGCCTATTCTCTTACTTTTCCAAGACTTCATATGACATGACCTAATTTGACCTCATTTGACCCCTGAATTAATTTCCCAAGTGGACGACCACCCAAATGAGGGAGATATCTACCCGATGGACCAAATGCCACAGGTCGTTTCCTTCTAACCCGACTGTTTATCAGAATCAACTTCTACAGCAAGTTATCTTACCCACGAGCACGCAGTGCGATACCTTGCTTTATCGAGCACAGCGTTCAACTATTTTAAATAGCCAGATATCTTGAATGTCGCGCGTCTCAAGACCGGCCAATCAGAAAGCGCTTGTGAGCTGGCTGAGATCCTAGCTTGCTTGTTTCCGTTGGTATGATAAATTTATAAGCTCGGAATCTCACGCTGATGGCATTGTGTTCCCAGATCCCTCAATGGCAGCCACTATATGATTACTGGCCGCAAGACGAATTCGTCACACCTCACTGGCCAAAATGAGAGATTCTCAACTTGTCTATATGATACATCTAGCAACGGAAACAGGCAACTGTGCATGACAGATGAACAAGAGGTCAATTCTTCGTGACCTTTTAGGACCTATCTATAAATCTGAAACATCCAATGAGATTTGAATCTCAGACACACCCCCAAGATGACCACATAGGCAGAATAACTTATTGTAGTACTCGATACGGCCAGGCTCGTGCGGTAAACACTCGCGTGAGACTAGCCAAGGGAAGATGATCAGAACTGATTCTGGTGTGAGATATTCTGTCAGATATTTCATGTCTACTGCCTGTTATTCACGAGATATGCGGGAAAAAATACTGTATCTATGAAACTGCAACACAGAATCATCAAGTTTTTGTAGCCAATCATAAAGTTTGTGCTACACTGCTCAAGACTTTGCTACATGCATCATAAAGACGTTCTTACATGAACCACAAATACTTCATTATCGTTGTTACAGACCCTACCAGTGCCTAGAGTCGAATTGCCTAATATTCTCGGGCGATCTTAGCTCCATTTGAATAAAAGACCAGGGCGAGTTATAACAAAAATGGCAAATAAATATATTTTATTAAAAACGAAGGTTGTTATAACAATTGCTAATATTTTGTAATTAAACATTTGACTTGTTTTAATGTCAACGATTGCTTTCCAATATTATTATTTTTAATATACCATACCTCATGCACCACGACCAAATATAAGTTATGGTCATTAATCGTTCTTGGTGGCCGTAACATCTCTGTGGAACAATTTTTCAATTCTCGACGTATGTGAAGCCAAATAGGCAACAATTTTGGGGGGAAAATTAAAAACGCACTGTTTCCTTTACCACTTCAACTCACTCATCTCACCATCATGAGGAGGTTCTCCTGGCTCAATTTAGCCTGTGTGTGCACCACCTCAATCTTAGTAGTCCAGGAGCAGGGACACCGAAAAAAAATTCCGTTCAACCGGCGGACTATCTTGAATCTGAATTGACAGAATGGTAGAATGTACCTTCGGCAACAACCCCAGGTAGTATGTACAACAAATTGTGGTATCAGTTTTTTTGTACAGCCCATTTTCTAACATAGGGGGGGTGTTTTATCGCTACGTTCTTCAAAGTGGAGGTCAAGTTCGGAAAAAAGCCATATCTTTTCAATGAGTGGACTAATTCTTGACATTCTTGACAGTAGATACTACACCGATTGAACGAACTCACTAAATAGAGCCCCTACAAAAACTAGCTCCTGGACTATAGCCACAGATCGTCACATTATGAGCTCTTTTCTCAAGTTTTCTGAAAATTCCTTTTGAGCACCGATTTATGCCGAATCGCCATTGAGTCTTAATATTTTTGAAAGACATTGGTGCTATAAAGTTCCATATTCTATGCTATATCATATGCTCTAATTCACTAATTACACACACTCAACAGTGCAACATACGAAACAAAAATAGGTCAGCCAGCGAGCACCAATCAATGTATGCACCATAATTATTTCTAATTGTAGACACCATATATGTATTTTATCACAACTTCAAAGGGTTCAGAATATATGTGGAAATATAGCATACTATTTATTATTGTCAAATTGTTATTCTATGTTTAATCGTCACTAAATCTTATGTATCAAAAACAAGTATCGCTTGGTTGCACAACCATCGTGTACTTATGCAATAATAAAGTGCACATTTTATAACTGAAACGTGAAAGTTGCTCTCCGAATGTCAAGAAACATCACGTACCGGTATATTGTGTATATCACCACTTGAAATAAGGATCAGACATAACGACCAACTCAAGAGACACGATACAAGATACTTGAACTAAAATACCATAGCTGTAGCTGCCAGAGTGTGTGTGACTTATTTCCAAGTTGTTCACAGTAACATAGTAAGGTCATCTTGAGATTACAGCTGTGACAATTTCCTGTTATCAAACCTCTACTAGAACGGGCCATTTTTTAAAGTGGGGAGAATAAAATGCAGCAGAATAAAACTATATACTGTAGATCTGGTATTTTCCGCGTGTTTAAATTTTCGAGATTTTTTTATTTTCAGACTTTTCACGAAGTTTAGATTTCCCTTCTTCTTTAGTAGCGCCATTACAATAATAATTTTCGCGACCAAACAGTCGCAAACGAAAGATTGATCGTGAATGGATCTTAAAGCAAACGTACAGTAATTAGATCAGAAAAAAAATAAAGGGAGGGCGGAAAAAAACCATTAAGGAATAAAAACCTTGAACTGATTTTTGGAAAAGTTAATGAGGACGACGAAATAAAAAAAAACATTCTCCTGTTAAGTTTCAACTCTATATCTCACACATACGCAGTATTCTGGAGTATTGTTCACCTATATGGTCACCTGCAAATGTTAAGTAAATTCTATTGTTAGAAAGAGTACAGCGCCACGCTACGAAGTATATTTTAAACAATTATTCTGAGTTTTCATATGCAGAAAGATGCATAAAACTTTCTATCCTACCACTTTGTTTTCGCAGGGAGATTAATGATCTATTGTTTTTTTTTTAATATTTAGATAGTTATATTGATTGCAATTTTTAAAGTTATTTCGAACTTGGCGGTTCTCTACATAGTTTAAGGTCATCTAGCAACGTTACATTTCTGAAATTACACAAAACTACTGCCCTCCAATCTTCGTATTTTTATCGCCTAGTGCGTCTATGGAATTCTCTGCCTCGTGATATCCGTGAGGCAAGCAGTGTGTTTGCTTTTAAAAAGTATTTTATTTATTAGACTTTCTATACATACAATGTACATCTAGAGGCAAGTGGCAACAGGTGATCATCACCTATGCGAGGCCACCACCCTCAAAATAAAAAACAAGCATTATAATACAATTAAAAATCCAAAAAGGCTTGTGTTAAAAACAATAATACTACGTTACAGCCATTAAGATAAGCAAACAATGCTAAAAGTATAAATGTAATAATTAATAAGCATAAAATGCTCAATAGTTGCAAACATTTTTAGATAATTATACAAATAAATAGTATTGCACAACAATATCGTGGGAACATATTTTTAAATTAACAACTTTAAATAAAAATGAGCACAAAAATCCTAGATAATTAAGACTAAAATTTTAATATGCAAAAAGAGTGGTAACAAATACCTAAAATTGCATCACAATATCACAAAAACATATCTTTCATCCTATTGCTTACACATAGCTGACACCTGCAAGTAGATGTCCAAGTAGACACATTATTAATATCAAACGATTGTTGAAATTTAGTTACATAATGATGCATCAGCTTTTTCTTGAATGAAAAAAGTGAGGATGCTTCACGAATCAGTAGTGGAAGAGAGTTCCATTCGCTGACAATTCTATTGAAATAGTTAAAAGGTAAAAGTATGCCGCAGTCACCAGATCTTCGCGAAGAATTTACATCAAAAGTTTGAATAAGATTTTCAATATGTATTTTAGTGTCCTTATTTAAACATTTATAAAATAAAACAAGATCTGTAATTTCACGTCTGAAACATAATGGTAGTAATTTCATGTCAATACACCTGTCCTGGTAACTGCGGCCATCAAACTAAATGGCCAAAACGTGTCATGCCTCGTTGAATACTTTCAAGCTGGGTAAGCTCATTGGAATGCTGAGGAGACCAAACCGGTGTACTATACTCAGCTATGCTCCTCATTAAAGATTTATACAGGTTGAGTGCGACATTATTGGGAGCATGGTAGTCAACAACTCGTTTAATCATACCATTAACTCTATTACATTTACTTACAACATTGTGTATGTGCTCTTTTCAACTTAAATCAGACGAAACAAGTAGGCCTACACCCAAATTTTTAAATGATGTAACATGTCCTAAGCTATTACCACTTAACATATAATCAAAATAAACTGGTGCCTTACGGCAAATAACAGTAAGAATTTTACACTTTCAATGGTTAAAATTCATTTTCTAAGTGACACTCCATTCATAAAGCCTATTTAAATCAGCTTGGAGTAATGTGCAGTCCAATATATGTTCAATCATCTTATAAACCTTAGCGTCGTCAGCAAATAGACCAGTTTTAGTTCAAATACAAGATAGAGGCATATCGTTTATGATTAAAATAAATAGAAGACGCCCGAGAATAGATCCCTGGGGTACCCCAGAAAGAACTGGTAACCACTCAGATGTATGACCATCTAAAACAACGCGTTGGATTATGTTGTTCAGATAAGAATTAAACCAAGATAAAAGATTTCCATTTATACCAAAAGATTGAAGCTTGTGAATTAGAAGCTGGTGATTTACAGAATCGAACGCTTTGCTGAAGTCGAGGTATACCACATCAACCTGTCCAGATGCATTTAGAACACTACCTATCATATGATACATATCTAATAGTTGATATGATACATGATTTATGTTTCATAAAGCCATGTTGAGCTTCAGGTAATGATGACTCAACAAGAGGATACATATGGGTAAAAATACACCTTTCCATAATTTTGGAAACACAACTTAAGAGAGAAATAGGACGGTAGTTCTCAATGTTACTTTTGTCTGCTTTTTTATGAATCGGTACTACGTTAGATGCCTTCCATTGACTAGGAACTTTGTCAATTCCCATACTAAAAGTGAACAAATTTGCTAACGAGGGAGATAATTGAGTAGCACACTGCTTTAAAATATGGGGTGAGAGATTGTCTGAACCATACGCTTTGTTAACATCTAATCTGCTTAACAACGTATACACTTCTTGAGTAGCAAAAGTTACATTGAAAAGTTTGTAATTATGTTTAACATCAATATGCGGAAGTATTGCATCAGTGTCATGACAAGCACTAAACGAAGAATTAAAATGAGCATTCAGCATATTGCATTTTTTATTGCCATCAGAAGATGTAGTAGAATTTAATTTAACAGTTTGAAGTATATTTTTTTGCTTTGGTTTGTATTTAAAAAAAACTCCAAAATCGCTTGGGATTCTTTTTTAAAGCATCACTTATACCTTTCATAAAGGCTTTGTGTTGGTTTTAATGTTGTTCTTAAGTTTGTTCCTATAATTTTTAAATTTTGACCAAACACCACTTTTATTTATTCGCTCAGCTCTGGACCAAGCTGTGTGTTTGACTTGTGTCTAACTTGTCTGTCGATCCAGGGAGGACCAGATTGATCTTTAATCGTGACTGTTGGTACATTATTATTGACAATGCCCATAACACGGGATAACCAGTTTTCCCATGCATGATCAATGTCGCTATCATGACGAATTATCTCACATAGATCAACCTGTTCTAAAGCATGTCTAAGATCGTCCTAATTTGCAGCTTTGTAATTAAATACCTTTCGAGTATCACATTTATCTGACAAAAGATTCGGCAATGAATTACTAAAATTAAGAACTTTATGATCACTAGATATGTCTACAGGATATTCATTAATACTCGAAAATAATTCAGTTGTATTAGTAAATACTAGATCAAGCATGTTTCCCTTGACATTAGAAAGTACTGTATTAAGCTGTTGAAATGAGAACTGATTAATCATATCACAAAATATGGACTGTGAAGTAATAATACTGAAGTAAAGTTCACTTTTCCAGTTGACAGAAGGTAGGTTGAAATCACCCAATACACATATACGTTCATATTCATTTGATGTTTTAACTAGTACATTCGCTAAAGTACGAGAAAAACATGCGAGATCAGATGACGGTGGTCTGTATACTAAATTTTTTTAAACATTCGATTTCGCAGAAATTTCCTTGTCTGGTTCAAGTTCAGGTTTTTTACAAGATTTTAAGTTCTTCTTAACAGCAAGTACCACACCACCACCCCTCTTGCCAGGGTTGGTCGAGCTTCTGTCTTTGCGATAAATGGTAAACTCTTCTGAAAATAGTTCACAATTTGATATATTATCATTCAACCATGTTTCTGTTATAGCACATACATCACATTCACTGAGACTAACAATGTCGTTTAACTGATTTATCTTGTGGTTTTTCTTGTTTATGGATTTTAAAGTTCTAGCGTTCATATAAATAAATTTAACTTCTTTCTTGTTAATATTGTGTGCTTTTGTTGTGGACTTAATAGAGTTCAGCTTGCAGGGTTTGGTCAGCCTTGGAGTGTGATCGACTCTACCTATAGCACCTGTTGGCCTTGTGACCTAATCTGTGGCACCTGTAGCACGTAACACATGTCTCGTAACGGCACTGTTCAGTCTTCACCACACATATAGCAATCAAGACCTTGAGGTATTGTACTGTGATAGGGTTGTCGGTGATTTGTAAAACGCCAGTTCCATCGTGAAGACACCCTATTATCTCGTGAGCCTTGTTCATTCTTTGAATAGTGAGAGCCAGTACTGCGATTGCTATTAATATGCTGATGTTCAGGCTCGTGACGAGACCATCTACCTGTCTCTTCACTTACTGGACGAGTTTTATTATGATGATATTGTCCCTCGTTGTAAGTAACATGTCGTTGGCTTCTCATCTGATGTTGAATCTGTTTGTCACGAGGCTGATGCTGTGATTTGGGAGCTCTATGCACAATGTCAATATTATTACGATTAATTGTACGAGGATGGTAATGTTTAGAATGCGCGTATCTGTGGCCTCTGTGCTGGTTTGGCATTGTGTTAATTGTATTGTTCTGATTAACGTGCTGACCATTACGTCTGTCGTGTGTGATATTTCCGGGTGCGACCCTGATGCCATCTCGCTTGAGCAGGCTGAGGTTTTGGAGAAGCTGGGTGACGCCTGAAGAGCTCAGATGGAGGCCATCTTTGTCAAGTAAGACACTTTTGTTGTTCGCGTCCTCATCATAGAAGTTGCTGACATGGCTGACAAAGATAAAAACCAAAACCTTCGACCTGACCTTTGAGCCGGGCGTTGACTGCATCCACCATTCTATTAGCCCTAGAGTCATTTAGTCGCGAACATCGAGATGACACAACAACTTTATCAGTTATGGAGACTGCATCCTCAATAAGAAGTTGAAAATCATCGAGCACTTCATGTGATTCAATGCTGAGGTCTGCAGGCATTGCCAAGATAACATGAAGGTCTATCATTTTGTTTCTTGCACCAAAGAAGATGACGGAACATCAGAGGACGGATCTCCGAGACCTGTCTGTATGAACATATTCAATAGTGCGGTCTTATGTTGAAGCTACGTGTCATAGGATATATTGTGTGAGAACTGGACGCTTCCTCTTGGTCTTATACATTAGGGCGGGGACCTGATGTTGTGGCTAAACGATAGGGCTAGTCGATACTGTAACAGGAGGGTGAGAAGTAGTCACCGGGTTAAGCTTGTCGATACGTGCTTCAGTGCTACTCACATTAAAAAACACCAACACATATTTTTTATTTTTTCCCGTTTACTTTTTAATATTTACTATTAACCGAGAGGTTGATTATTATTATAGTTGACCCATTATATGACTAATGTTGGCCCATAGTCTGCAACACTGGCCAGCATTAATCATACAATGGGTCAACGTTTCGTGATGATCCACCTTCTTCACTTCGATCCAACATTACCCCTGGGAGCGCTGAACAATTTTGTATAAACCATGGAGACCAACAATTTTTTCTTTCATTTTGATATCATTATAAATGTCTTAGCTAGCTATTTCTGATTCATTTGAATACCTTTGTTATGAGTCTATGACAATTATAAACATGTTTACTCTTACAGTGCGGGGATCGACTTTAGACGTCAGAATCTGACGTCTGAAGTCGATACCCGCACTGTAAGAGTTAAAGCAATATCACCAGTGGGCGCTGTTTTGCTTTATCACCCTCCACTTAGCCTTATTGCACCTCCCTTCGACTACCTGTGTTTGTATCTCGAGTATTAACGTGGCTGCTGGTGAGGTGTCACCCGGAAAGGGTATTTAAGCCACTATTATTTTCACATAGCGGACTACTCAGGGACCGTAATCAATCTGTTGATCAGGTAGCTGCCGCTGCTTTACTGGAATAATAAAAATGTACATGACCTATGTGGTCCGATTTTGAGAAATCGAGCGCATTACACATTTTCACCCACTGAGCAGTCAAATTTTGAGCTATATCAAAATATTTAATATCAATAGAAAGCTACTGACACAGGCCTTCACTTGAATGATAAATGTTTTGTGTCCGATCTTTGACAAATGCACAATAGAATTTTAAGTTGATATTTTAACCCTTACTTTCAACTATTTTTCATACTTTTTCAGTAAATAGTCAAAATACTTTTCTCTCAGCTGATTTGTGTATGGTTTAAATGTTTAGTTTTGATCCAAACATGTTTTAGGACCATTGTTGGCTTAAACTAAACCCATTTGAATGAGTTATGTGAACATATTACTCACTTTTTTGCTTGGACGTAAAATTTGCTCGCTTTTCTTCGAGCTGGGGAAAATTGACCGTTTCTAATTTTCAGCTATGTCAATACATTACTGGCACAGGCCTTCGCATTGATGTAAATGTGTTTGTGTTTGATCATTGACAAATGCACAAGAGAGCTTTAAGTTGGTATTTTAACCTTTAATGTGACCTTTTTTCATACTTTTTCAGCAAATAGTCAAAATACTTTTCTATCGGCTGATTTTTGTATATTTAGTTTTGATTCAAACATGTTCTAGAACTATTGTTGACTAAAAATAAAACCATTTGAAATAAAAATATATATATTGCATGCTTTTTTGTTTAGACGTAAAAATTGCGCGTTTTTCTTTCGGCTCGGGAAAATTGACTGTATTTAGCAGTTTTGCCCTATCAGTAGTCAATTTTTGAGCTATGTCAATATATTTGATATCAATAGAAAGCTACTGGCACAGGCCTTCACATTGATGTAAAATATTTTGTGTCTAATCATTGACAAATACACAAGAAAGCTTTAAGTTGTTACTTTAACCCTTAATTTTACCTATTTATCATACTTTTTCATTAAGTAGTCATACTTTTCTCTCAGCTGATTTTTGTATAATAAATGTTTAGTTTTAATTCAAACATGTTCTAAAACTATTGTGAACTTAAAATAAACCCATTTGGAATAAAACTAAATGAGCTATTTGAACATAGTACACACTGTTTTTGATCGGATGTAAAATTTTGGCACTTTTCTTCCAGCTCGGGAAGATTGAACGTGCTTCACATTTTTCCCAATGAGTACCCAAATCAGAAAAATGTATCAACAACTTTGATATCAGTTGTAAGTCACTAGCAAGGGTTTCAACTTGGATACATAATATTTCATTTCTGTTAAATACGAAATGTACAACTAAGCGCTAATCTTGTATTTTACCCCTCTATTTAAAAAAAAATCTAACGTTTTTTAGTGAATACCAGCAGGACTTCTATCTCATGTTAACTTTATATAGTATAAATGTTTGTTATTACTTTCTCTGGAGCCATTTTTCAAAAGTTACCATGACCACTGGAGAAGTGATTACAACCCCTTTAAAAGTTATCAAAGCAACTACAAAAGTGATCTTGACCACCGAAGAAGTGATTACAACCACTTTAAAAGTTATCTCAGCCACTACAAAAATAATCTTTGCCTCTGTAGAAGTGATCATAGCAGCTTTAAAAGTTATCTCAGTCACTACAGTAGTGATCTTGGCCACTGAAGAAGTCGGCGAAGGTGGACCAGCATGTGCCTGTGTAATTTCTACGGATAAAGTGGGACAAGATGTTTTCTAGGGGGTAGAGCGATTTGATCACATATTCTGTTTGGTTAATGTATCTAATTTGTATTTGGCATGCCAATCTAATTTCTGACATAATTTTCTTGTATTTTTTCGTCAGAAACCAATGTGTGATACCTCTTGTCTATGTGAATCTCTCATGCGAATCGTTTTTGTCACATTATTTTTAATTTTTAGGTTTTGTTTATGCACTAATTAAAGATGGCCACCTGGTACCACCACCTTGTAAAAATAATACAATTATAAAAAAGAGCGTTTCAACGTGGGGCACCACGATTACACACACAAGAGTGACACCTACATGCCCCTGACCAGGCACAAACATTATCTGTTTCTAAATCTGTAAGAATGTTGCCATTATTAGTCCAGTCAAAAAGGCATTTGACCTTGAACAAATTGCAACAGAAATAAGTTCAGGTGTTTTAGCTTCTTAAATACATCTAGATTGACATACTAAAAATCTTAAGAAATATTCGATGCGGAACAAGGCAAGATTCAAGGTCAAAGGTCATTTTCAAAGTCTAATATGATTTTTCAGAAAATAAGGGTAGGAAAAAGTGTAATACCTCTTTTTCGTCTAATTTTAACTGGAGAATTAATTTCTTTTATTATTTTTATGATTCGAGATCATCCTCAAGGTCAAAGGTCGAATCGATGGTTAAATAAGTGAGTAAAATATTTGCTTTACTTCACTTTTCGGCCAGTATGGCCATTTAAGTGAAAATTCCAGGTATTACAATATCCCATATTGTATAGTTAAAGTAGTAAAGGAAAGACAAAGCCAATAAAAGCATGATCGTACTAAAATATTCAGTTTAAAGTGTTTGATATGATAAGATGACGATGCTCCTGGCACCTATATGATGCGAGTCTGATGACATGTTGTAGCGCCTGCACTACAACACAGTTTAATGAGTATAAAAATATCAGTATAAATAATGTAAAATATGAAGTGATTATAAAATGAACGACTTATCAAGTCACTATATCTCCATGAAATTGGAGTGATTGTGTAAAAAGTCTATGTCTAATAATTTAAAACATGTAATATAGGTTACATTCCCGAAGGAACTGAATAATAAAACCAGCAGGGGTGTCCCTGAATAGCTCAAATAAGGAATTAAATGCAAAATACTTCCTTCTGATGTGCGCATATTTCGCACAACTGAGAAGGACATGTCTTACAGTGAGACGAGTATTGCAGCACATAGGTCGCAATTCTCCTCTCAATAAATAGCCGTTTGTGAAATAGGCATGGCCAATTCTGGCCCTGTATAAGACAACGTCATCTCTTCGGCGTTCCATTGGTGTAAAAGATCGCTTAATGATTGGTGTAATACCTCATTTCATGGAATTTTGACTGGAAAATCTATATATAGTATTATATTGGTGATTGAAGGTCATCTTCAAGGTCATCTTTAAGGTCAAAATGTCAATTTCAAGGTCAAAGGTATAAAAATATGATTTTCAACAAACACAAATAGCAAGAAGTGTAATATGTTCGATGTGATTTTGACTAGATAATCCATTTCTAGTATTGTTTTGATGAGGTCAATCTTCAAGGTCAAAGCCTCAATTTTTAATGTGAAGTAGGCGAATAACATGATTTGTAACAGATAACACTACAAACAAGTTTAATTCCTCTTTTCTGTGTGATTTTTAGCCAGAAAATCAATTAACGTGTGTGTAATCCACGTTTGCACGTTAAAACGCTCTTTTTAATAATTGTATTACTTTTTACCATAATTTCAATTTTATAACGATGGTTTCTGAGCTTGTATAGGTATATCGCCTGTTCTCAGATAACCTGCCATATTGTACTATTTGTTTATGAACTTTACCGTATTTTTATGTACATGTACTTTGTATGTCGAATAAATAAATAAATAAATAGATTTCTGTCAAAAAGAAAATAAACAATATATTTACAAGGTGGTGGTACCAGGTGGCCATCTTTAATTAGTGCATAAACAAAACCTAAAAATTAAAAATAATGTGACAAAAATATGCCCTTTGACGCTTCCTGGCTGGTCACCCATTGGCTCGTCCACATCACCATTTTATGCGAAACTGTCTTTTTTCAAAGCACTGCGTCTCTTTGTAGTGATTTTCTGTCGACCTTTATGCATCTGCATCGCCCTTCATTACCTCTCCATTAGTCTTTAACACCTCTTCGTCACCTTCTAGCACCTCTTCGCTTTTCCGTCATCCTTTAACGCATCTCCGAGGCCTTTTATCGCCTCTCCATTGACTCATCTGCACCAGACCAGTCTCAATTCACCCGAGCGTAGTTCAAGCTTTGACAACTAGAGTGTACGGGAACTGTACATTAGAGAGGGGTTATCTTAACATGTATATTTATTAGTGCCTATGAATGACGTCAGCGCTGACCAATCACAATGCGCGGCACAGATTTCCGATATGGTCACACCCGGGGTCAGACGATTTGTTTAGGTTGCTTACCAATGTGATTGGCCCGAAGATATTTGTATCAGGGTAGATGACAGTATAACGTGAGGTCATGGGTTTGTGTGCCGCAAATCACATGGCAGAGTGAAGATACATTGACTGTGAATGTTTTTCTTGCGCCTTTAAACGCCCCTCTTTTGCCTACTAACAGCTTCCCATCACCATTTAATGCCTCTTCGTCACCCTTCAATGCTTCCCGATCAACTGGTAATGCCCTATGGTCGCCCTTTAATGCCTCCACATCGCCCATGTAATTGTCACCTATTAAGTTTTTAGGGCGTCCTTGTCGCCCTTTAAAGTCTATCATTCACTCTTTAACACCTTCCCATCGCCATATGGCGTCTCTGCGTGGCCCTTTATATCGTCATCATCACTTTTTAGCACCTCACCTTCACCCTCTGGTGCCTTTCTATTGACATATATTGCATTTTTTTTAAATTAATGCATCTACATCGCCCTGAATTATGCATAATCATCACCTATTAATGCATCCGTCGTCCTTTATGTATATTCGTAGTGCCCCCACGTATTTTTGTTGCAAATTAAAGTCTTTCTGTGGCCCCTTAGCGCATTTCAATTTTCCTTGAACGCCTCTTTGTCAACATGTAATGCCTCACGCTTGTGCTTTAACACTTTCCATCGCGTTTTAGTGTGTCACCATCAAACCATCGCAAGGCAACGACTCTGTAGTACTTTCTCGTCGCTCTTTAACACCTCTCCATCGCCCTTTCATGCATCCCCATCACAACTTAAGGCCTTCCCACTTTATCACCTTTCAATTGATATTTGCGCCCTTTGATGCTTCCTCGTCGCCATTTAATGTCTCTCTATCTCCCTTTATTGTTGATCGTAACATCTTTTTGTCGACATTGTTTGCCTCTATATCACCCTTCATTGTTTAACCATTAACTATGGATGCACCCCGTCAGATTTCAATGAATTATCTTTATGCATCTTTGTAGCCCTTGAGTATTTATTGTTGCAATTGAAGGCCTTTAGTATATCTTTGTTGCCCTTAAAAGCATATTTATCGCCCTTTAATGCCTCCCCATTGCCCTTTAACGTCACCCTGTCGCCTTTGAATCGACAAACATATCGAAAAGAAAATCGTAAAGGCAGGTCCTTAGATACAGTTATTTCCAATTTGATGACGGCCATTTAGTCATTGCCCATTGAAAAGGCGGCCATTTTAAAAATGACCTCCTGATGCCCTTAAGATGATGGGAAAAACGGAATCCTATGATTTTGTGTAAAAAATACATATGGACTCGGAAGCCATCCGGAACTCACCCTCACTAGTAGGTTAAGTGATCAGGCCTATACACCTTTTAGTACAAAAACGAGGTATCCTATTTGTTCTTAGGTTTACTTAATAAAAATCACATTTTCAGTCACTCGACCCTGACATTGATGTTTTGACCTTGAAGATGACTTTTAATCATCAAAATTGTTTCAGAAATTGATTATACAGTCAACATCATAACTAAAAAAGTATTAAACTTGTTGCTATTTATATTTGTTGAAAAAACTTTTTTTTTTTCAATTTTTGACTTTTGAATTGACCTTTTAATCTTGAAGATGACCTTGAATCATAAAAAAATAGTACCATAAATGGATTGGCCAGTTAAAATCACATCAAATTGACGTATTACACTTGTTCCGACCTTTATTTGTTAAAAAATCATATTTGACCTTGAAACTTGTATCTGCCAGACGCCATCTTGGACGCCATCTTGGATTAAGCACTTTTCCGCACTCCCGATTTCTTAAGATTTTTAAAATGACAATTAGTGGCACTTTCTAAGTTCAAAACAGTTAAAATAAATTATGTTGCAATTAGTTCAAGGTTAAGGCCATTTTTCAGCCGATTGACCGGACCATATGTGTTATATAACGTTCAAAAGTATATTTCGCATGAGAAGCTTATACTAGGCACTATTTTCTTGTTTGATCCTAAATCCAAGATGGCTCCCATCTCCATCTTATAAAACAACTGATGTAGTATATATTACTACATATATGTCTGAATTTCGTACATTCCTTCTCGATACTATTTTATCATGTTGGCATGCGCATGCATAAATCAAATGTGATATGATATGGTTCATTTATGCTCGGCATATGCCAATCGGCCTGTGTGCAATTACAGAGAAATATATACAATAAGTGCGGTGTCTGAGCGAGGAGACAGGATAATACTTCCAGTTTGATACAACAGTGTAAAACATATGTTTGTTTTGTCATAAATTTACCAGCACCTGATCTCTTATATATTGGTCAGTAAGAGCTTCTGTAGGGATAATTTACCTAGCATTAGACACCTACATATTGGTTTGTTTAGCTGGTTGGCTGGTTGCTAGGTAGTTCATGCTATTTACAGTCCAATTTAATTGTTCCACTCAAGATTTAAGTGTATTTTGTAGTGTGGGAATATTCCTACCAGTCAACAAGGTGACGTGTCATAACAGTAACGACACAACGCAGGCATATTATTTATACTTTGATTAGCTATCATCACATTAGGTTTCCATATTGATAATATATAGTACGTGTATGAATATTACTAAATGTGTGTGCCTCCCATAATATTTAAAATAATTTAATAACTTTTACATTGGACATTTTTTTCTCTAGGGATATAAATAATTTATACACTCTCGTTTTATATCTTAATGGTTGATACATGTACTTAGACGTCACATAACTGTCTAGTTGCACCACGTTACCATGATTACGACATGGGCAGCTTAAATACCGGATTAAATTTACCAAATTCAGCTTACATGGGGGCATCGTTTCACGTTTACTGGATTGCTATATTTATTAGGTATCAAACTTATATTTTCAGTGACTCGAAGTTGTGTCTCGCTACCGCGATTCAGAATCCAAGTCACTAACAAATACATGGATTTTTAACATTAAGTATACCAGTGTTTCATTATTCAACCTTTAATCTGCCAATCACGTACTATACATATCCGTTTTTAATCTGTTTTATCAGCCGTTTAAAGCACTGTTATTGGGAACGAAATGAGTGTTTAAATGTTAGGATTTGCAAATGTTTTGTCTGAAATTAAACAAAAAAATTTCAGCTGCTTGAAGTTGTGGGACGCTGTAGCGAGACACAACTTCAAATGGGTCAAAATTTAACTAATTTTATTTAGAGGCCTAAAGGTAAAGATACAGACTAATTTTAACAACTGTTTACACAAAAGCTAATAAAAAGACAGATGGGATACTATATTTGACAACAGGTCTCTAGTGGTTAAAACAAAGGAAGGCTACAATAATTAACATCTACAGTAGCCTCTCAGTGTTCTAAGCCCTAGAACACCAAAGCTGAAATTTTTGTGACGTGGTTCAATTGCAAAGGACACAGTTCAGCCGTATACTGTATATCTGGTAATTTCCGCGTGTTTCTTATATTCGCGAATTTGTCTACTTCGCGAAATTCAAGAAAATTGAAACCTCGCGAATATTACCAGATCTACAGTATGCTGATATCCATTATTATTGTATGGTGCTGGCATTTGATTTGTCTCGTCTTTTGTCGTGTTTTTTCCGGGGGAGGGGGGGGGGGGGTTGAAGCAGCAGATTATTGCTCAGATTGAAGCTGCGGTTACGATTCAATAATAATTTTCCTTTACTCTTCATATATTTTATTTTTTCTTTTGTTGAATTTCAAAGGTTACAATTTTTTGTTGATATCACCAGCACACTTTTTCTACACCGTGCAGATATAACGGTTTGTTATAATATCGCAGATAGCCTACACAGTAGACGAAAAGGATGTGTATTTGGGCTGTGACAGAGGGTATGCATCTTAACTTAGTTTGAACTATGGTGACGTTGTCTTTCACAAGGGAGCGTGGGTAGAATATTCATATCGGACCTGTATTTTTAAAAAGACATAACAGCTGCCATAGTCTACAAGTGTACAGACCATAATACCATAATATCTGACAATGAAAATGTGTATGATTTTGCCACAGACAGGATCACAAACGAGTGTATATTAAGCGAACCTAATAGGTGGGTGAAACCGGGCCCAGGCTGTGTAGATCTACTGTACAAGAAATGATGTCCTAATAAATAATCCAGTGTGATTCCAACGTATTCAGAGGTGACAGCAATATTACCGTTTACTTAGGCCGATAAACAATTGCCCAAGTACTTTACAAAGTCACCTAATGATCTTGACGATTAGCTTATCTAATGCTTCTTCGTCCTAATAACTTAAGCAGATCTCTTCGCTCAAGATTTTGTGCATTTGATGTTCATTTATAGGCAGATAACAATCATCAGAGACTGGTTGACGTCACCATAAACATGACCAGTCTCATTGCTCATTAGGAGCATAGAGAGTTTTGTTTGAATATTTAGACTTGGTCTTTGCTGTTATCAGAAGTAAGAATAACCAGTAATCTGCTGTCCCCTAGTGATCAGCTGAGCTTTAAGCTGTCACACAACCAGTGTCACCTAGTGAATATTACCCACTGAAGCCACCACGCGCATTGAGTTTCACGCAAACACATTGGTTAGCGTCAGATATGGACAGCATAGCAAAAGCTAGACAGAGAATCCTGTCCATGAAAATCCATGAGAGGACTGTTGCACAGGTTAAGCAAAAGCTGTGATCCTGTATTCTGGTGGCCAGTCACACTCGCCTGCGATTTACATCTATTTTGAGTGTACAGACTCGGCCACCAGGTGTCCCCATCCGAATCTCAATCGCAGGCGAGCGTGTAGCCAGTGTAGGACTACACTTTTAAAGCATTATTCCAATGAGATGTAAATCTGTCATTATAAAATAAAATAAAAATAAATAATCAAACAATGACATTGCGCAATCAATCCTCGGTGCACCGGATTTCGGGGGCGTAACTTTACGAATGGCAATAATTACAGACACTGTATCGCACACAGAGTTTGTTATTACTGACTACCACTCACAGAGAAGACTTCAAAGTAGTCAACCGTTCTGTAGCAGACTGCGACGACCGGTGCAAACGTCACCAAAAAATGCCTGTTTTCTCGGTATACCAGTCATTTTTGTCAAACTTACGCTCGTTCGACTATTTACATCTCTTTGAGATAATACTTGTTTATATCTACTTCTAAGTATTTTTTTGTTTGTCATATGTATTTCATATTTTCTAGATTTCTTGCAACATATAAATCGTATTTGAATCATGTATTTCGAACCAACTCACATTCAACAGAAACATGTTTCCTGTTTTCATCTAAATAAAATAACTGTCAACCGATATTGTGCATTTTTTTCAGAATGATGCAGAATTCTTCATAATCATTCTAGAAAAATATTTTGTAGAAAAAGGTATGGACGAATAACTATAGCAGTTTTCAAAATGCTCCATCTTTTATATGTCGGTGATGCAGTTATATTTGGGATTGAACATCGAACATGAGATGGAACATCGAGGTAAATAACCAGAAACTTGAAAAAGATGTTTTATTGAACATGTGAATGCCCATTAGCATTGAAAATGGTCAGTCAAACCAAAGTGAAATTTAAAGGCCTCACATCATCACATTATCTTATGTACCAGGTAAGTATGATTGCTTATGATGGCGATCATCGGCACTAGCCGAGTGTGTACAGAAAAATATGGTTCATCATGGCCATAGAAAAAAACCCTGTGTATTTGCTAATTAACACCGCCAGTTTCACGTACATTGTCAGGACCATTGTCAACTTAAGCAAAGTGTTTGTAGACCACACTTTGTTTGCATTCGCCTACCATCATGCGAGTAGGGGGTATCAACTAAAAAAATGCTTTAAGAAAGGTGGCAGGTTATCACATAACGACCATTGGTTTTACGGTGATCAGCGTCTATGTACTGCTGAATCCTACCCTTTATATGGGTCATTTAAAAAAAACAGAACAATTGCGGTAAAGACACTTTGATTTTATAAATGACTGAATAATGTTTTTTTTGTACTTTGTCTTCGACATAAACGGATCAACATTGTTGTTAAACCTATAGCAGAGCTTAAAAAATAAATTAAACTGATATTTTAAAGAATACATAACAGTAACGATATGTGTCAATTTTACAAATAACAGCGAAGACAATTTAATGTAATTGACCTCAATTAATGTATTTATTATTTGGCAGTGTCAAATTGGTGTTTTGAGATAACTTTAAAATGCTATGCTCATATCTAACACTGACACTCAATTATCCATTGTAGTAAGTGTTGAGGAGTGATATAAGTCGAAAAAATTTCAGAATATCTTTGCACTTTTCAACTCTCATTGAAAACACCACTGTTGTAATAATATTTGTCACATTACCAAATATCCAGGTAAAAGTTTATAGTCTGATATTAATTCTGTAGAGTTATCAGACTTTACATTTTACCCCCTGGTCTCTGGACCGGACCTATTTAATCTTGGGCCTTTTTAACTCCACGGAGAGCACACAGTCCTGGAGCCATTTCAGCGCATTGGACTCATTTTATGGCCTACACATTGCCATATATCTGTCCTACCATGGTACTCTTTTACACTTTTGATCATGTTGATGGACTATTTTAACGTTTGTGGAACATTGTAGCATTAGCGATGTCACAAACGATAAAAGTAACTATGTTTCGGAAATATATTTACCGTATGCGGATGTGCAATACAAAAGGAAAAGATAGGTTAGAGAACAGCATGCCCAAAAGCATCCCAGCATGCTTGAGTCTGTTTCAGGCAGTCTTGTCCAAACTGTCTTCCAGAAAATGGCGTCATCTATGTTTCCAAAACTCGACGGTAGGAGTCGACATTGACGTTTCCGAGACAGACCATCAACTCAGTGCATTTTGAATAAAGAAAACATCTCCAAACCAGAACAGACACACCACCAAGGGCTACAGCCCCGAGCATACAGTCTGCTGATCTGAGCAAGAACCATTAATTCGCTGGAGCAGAACGAAATCAAAGTCTGCATTGCCAGGATATGCCTCCAGTGGATTAACCGGCAATGCTAGTGCTGCTGGGCCAATTCTTTGCGATTCTGTAAAGTCGATCAGCTGAAAAGGGTTTCTTGGCTGATCTTGCTGTGAGAAACTTTGGTGTAGATGAGTCCATATA
Organism: Flabesymbios commensalis; assembly: GCA_964017125.1. Lineage (NCBI taxonomy): Eukaryota > Metazoa > Annelida > Polychaeta > Terebellida > Flabelligeridae > Flabesymbios > Flabesymbios commensalis. Next base: position 59,497 of record CAXHKU010000608.1, read on the forward strand.
TAGTAGCCTACATCTCTGCTACTCAAGAATGACTCTGTCCTCTGCTAACGGCCGGCACACATAGAGGAATCGCCTCATCACGGGACGTAGTATTTTGAGGATGACTCTTATATTGAAACCAGGACGCACATTACCTCTCCCCTTCAACCTCCTGATTATCTGCGAGATGGGTCTGCACTTCATGAGCAGAAGACGACCCTCTTCTCTACAGCGAGGCTAGGCTTCTCCCGAAGTCACAGACAGACTCAGTCTATGACCTCGAGATGTCTAATCTTGCTGTAGGGAAATTGAAGATGGCCAATGCCAGTTTGAATACAAACACAGCGCCACATTCCAATGACGTGTGGAGCTTTAAACTCAGTAATTCTAAGAAGCTGTCTCAACAATAAAAACATTTTATGGACAAATTTCACAGACCCTTGAGTGTGACTACTCTAACACATATGTATGTAAAGCAGACGTTTGCATTTACTCATTGCTCAGTTTTTAAATATAGACATGATT
>CAXHKU010000608.1:65000-89025 GCA_964017125.1 Flabesymbios commensalis
AATATAAACATGTACATATGTAGCAGCACCGTATTTTTTTAATATTGTAAATTATAGTAACTAAAACACACAGCAGCCTGTTATGTTCCCCGGTAAGTTCAAACAGTGATGAACGTTGATGAATGTTCCGAGCATTCAGAAACATTCATCAATGGTTCATCAAGCCAGTTCATGATATGTGCTCATGAACTGTTCTTTGAAAACATCAATATTACTGAACACTTGATGAACTAATATTGTTCATGATTTTGCTTATGAAGCATATGGAGAGATTCATGAACAGTCATGAATATTTTTGAACTTGGTAGGATCAATTCAGTTCATAACTTGCCCATAAAAGTTAATGAAAGAGTTTCATGAACTTTTATGAATTAATATGAGCTTGATAAGACTTAATTCGGTTCATGGTTAGTTCATGAAATTTCACTAGGGACTGTTTCATGAACTGTGATGAATTGTTATGAGCTTGAAATTTCAACTTAGTTTATGATTTGTTCATGACAGTTCATGAACACATTTTATGCTTAGGTCACGTGTATAGGCTTTTGGTATCTCCGCAGTGTGTTTACAAGCCAACGTCCAAGTAGGGGCCAGGGCTGAGGGCTTCGAATTATATGTCGCTCAAGTATATATAAACTTGTTGTGATTTGAGAACTTGCCCTAATGAGGTTTCAGGTATGAAACGAATATTTAGTATAATTATGGTATAGGGTGGCCTACCCACGGGCACTTGCATTCTGGGACCCTTGTGCTGGGAATTTTGACAGTTGACCATACCTTTAATGCCACCATAGTTTTTTGTCACTGGAGGCACGTGCGCGGCTCTCCACTATAAATAGGGACCCCTTCATTGCAAGGGGGCTCTCGTCTGTCAGTTGACATCAAGATTTGATATTGTCGACATCGTTAGGTCTATCATTCTCCACTCACTTCAGCCTTCATGTATATAATCAGGTTAATAAGTTTGACTAGGCGAGTCAATACAACGAAATTTCACCTTAAATTATATTCTGGGTTCCACATTTATTATAACTTCAAATTCAAGTGACAATTGTCCGTTTTAAGCACTATATCCTAGTCTAGTAATATTAGTAGTATCATTGGTATCTGAGTCTGTCAAAATATACTGATCTTATCATTTTTGTACATTTCCATCCTGAAATAAATATTCACCATTTGTATATATTTTTTTCCATAGTTTGCCTTTCTATTTTCTCATCAGCATATTCCACGCAGCAACGCAACAATATATGTAAGTTCATGAACAGAATGAACTTTCATGAAAGTCTCAATATTATTGTTGTGCAAGAATATTCATATACCGTTAATGAACACGTTGATGATAGTTTTTTGTTCACGAACATTCATGAACTATTCATGAATGTTCATGAGCAGTTCATGATCATCTCACCGAAGAGTGTATTTATGATTTTGAAAAGCTTCTCATGTGAATTACCTTATAAGTAAGCAAGTACATAAGGTATTTGGCCTGGGCTTTTGCCCAATATTGCCTATGCATTACGGATTTGTAATCAATGTAGACCAAGCGATATATCACTTTGTGTGAGGAATTATTTTGTAAACAATTATATAGATGACAAACAATATCATCATTTTGAAATAAATGGGGTACTGGGATGGTTGTTAGTAGTAGTACTTTTCGCCCCCAACTGGGGATGGTCATTAGAGATTTGTTCCGCCTAATGAAAAACTAGTCTCCAGCAATTATCTAAGGGAAGCTGCAGTCTCCGTGTGTGTCGCCATAGTCTTATAGCAGATTGCCAGTGGTGTACCCTGTACTGGTTCTTTAATTCTACAGGGGTGCTAATGCAGCTCCCACATCAGTGGGTTAGACTGGCTTCAGATGGAGCAAGGTGCCACATTACATAAGGTTTTTTTGAATCCTTTTGATGTGTGCGAACGTAAAAATCCAGGTAAACGTACATCTCCGGCTGCGTTTGGCTAAAATAGGCTAATAGATTCAAAATGGCTGCCAAATTATCGCATTTGTGAAAAAATGATATATTGGCCATAAACATTCATTGATATATGACTAAAGACATACTATACCATTGTCAAACTTGCATCAACATGTTTTTATTATAACAGACCAAAGAAACGAAATGGCTGCTGAAATACGGGCAAATTGGCTGCAAAAATGGCTAAAATTGGAGGGAAAAATGTGTACTGGCTATATTTGGCTGTCGGTAAGGTGTAACCTGGAAGGGGAATTTAGGCCACTATTATTTTCACATAGCTGGACTAATCAGAGGCCAAAATCAACCAGTTGATGAGGTAACTGCCCCTATTTCACTGAAATATGGCCCAAAATGTTCATTACCTATGTGCGATTTTGAGAAATCGAGAGAATTACACATGTCTGCCCAGCGAGTAGTCAAATTTTGAGCTATATCAATATATTTAATATCAATGGAAAACTACTGACACATGTGTTCACATGGATTAAACATATTTTGTGTCCGATCATTGACAAATGCAAAAGAGAGCTTCAAGTTGGTATTTTACCCCTCAATTTTACCTATTTTTTCAAACTTTTTCAATAAATAGTCAAAATACTTTTCTCTCAGCTGATCTTTGTGAGGTATAAATGTTTATTTTGGATTCAAACATGCTCTAGAACTATTGTTTACTTTAAATAAACCCATTTGGGATAAAAATAATTATGTGAACATATTACACGCGTTAAAGGTTAGACATAAAAAATGGCGCGCTTTTCTTCAGGCTCGGGAAAATTAACTGTGGCTTACATTTGTGCCCAATGATCAGTCAAATTTTGAGCTTTATTAATATATTTGATATCAATGCAAAGCTACTGGCACCGGCCTTCACATGGATGTAGAATATGTTGTGTCTCATCGTTGACAAGTGCAAAAGAAAGCTTTAAGTTTGTATTTTAACCCTCAATTTTACCTATATTTAATACTTTTTTAGTAAATAGTCGAAATACTTTTTTCTCAGCTAATTTTTGCATGGTATAAATGTTTAGTGTTGATTCAAACATGTTCTAGAACTATTGTCACTTGAAAAAAATAAACATATTTGGAATACAAATAATGAGTTATGCGAGCATATTACATGTTTTTTGTTTAGTCGTAAAATTTGCTCGCTTTTTTCAGGCTTGGGAAAATTGGCTATATCTCACATTATTGCCCACTGAGTGGTCAAATTTTGAGTTATATCAATACATTTATTATCAATAGAAAGCTACTGACACAGGCTTTCACATGGATGTAGTTATGTCAGTATATTACATGTACATGTTTTTGTTCAGACGTAAAATTTGTTTTTTTTCTTCCAGCTCGGGAAAATTCACCGTGCATACCATTTTATTTATGTTAAATACGAAATGTACAACAGAGCGCTAAGTTTGTATTTTATCCCTCCATTTGACCAATTTACAACGTATTTTAGCGAATACCAACAGGACTTCTCGCTCATTTTAATTTTAAAAGTCATTTCAGCCGCTACAAAAATAATCATGGCCACTGAAGAAGTGATCACAGCCACTTTAAAAATTATCTCAGCCACTACAAATGTGATCTTGGCCACTAACAAACTGGTGTCAGCCACTGAAAAAGGTATCTAAGCCTCTACGAAGGGATCTTGGTCATTGAAGAAGTGGTCATATGCACTTTAAAAAATATCTAAACCACTAAAAAAGTGATCTTGACCACTGAAAATTTGATTACAACTGTTTTAAAAGTTATCTCAACCCCTTCTTTAGTGATCAAGATCACGTACTTGCAGTGACCGAGATCACTTTTTAGAGGCTGACATAAGATTGTTGGTGACCAAGATCACTTTTGTAGCGGCTAAGATAACTTTTAAAGTGGATGTAATTAGTTCTTCAGTGGCCAAGATCAGTTTGTTAGTGGCCAAGATCGCCTTTGTGGTGGCTGAGATGACTTTAAAGTGACTGTGGTGGGGTGGCTTTTTTAATGATCAAGATCATTCTTGCCTTGACCGAGATAACTTTTTTAGAGGCTGACATAAGATTGTTAGTGGTCAAGATAACTTTTGTAGCGGCTGAGATAACATTTAAAGTGTCTGTGATCAGTTCTTCAGTGGTCAAGATCAGTTTGTTTGTGGCCAAGATCACCTTTGTGGTGGATGAGATGACTTTTAAAGTGACTGTGATGGCTTGCTTAGTGATCAAGTTCACTCTTGCAGTGAACGAGATCAGTTTTTAGGGGCTGACATAAGATTGTTAGTTACCAAGATCACTTTTGTAGCGGCTGAGATAACTTTTAAAGAGGCTGTGATCAGTTCTTTAGTTGCCAAGATCACCTTTGTGGTGACTGAGATGACTTTTAAAGTGACTGTAATGGCTTCTTTAGTGATCAAGATCATTCTTGCAGTGTCCGAGATCACATTTTTTGGGGCTGAAATAAGATTGTTAGTGACCAAGATCATTTTTCTAGGGGCTGAGATCACTTTCAAAGAGGCTGTGATCACCTCTTCAGTGGCCAATATCACTTTTGTAGTGGTTTAGATATTTTTTTCAATGGCTGACACCAGTTTGTTTGTGGCCAACATCACCTTTGTAATGGCTGGGATAACCTTAAAAGTGGCTTTGATCACTTCTTCATTGGCCAATATCAGTTTTGTAGTGGCTGAGACAACGTTTAAAGTCGCCGTGATCACTTCTTCAGTGGTCAAGATCACTTTTGTAGTGACTGAGATAACTTTTAATGTTGCTGTAGTAATCCCTTCTTTAGTAGTCAAAATCACTTTTGCAGTTGCTGAGTGTTGACTTATTCAGTGACTTATTCAATGACATATGCACTTTTGAAAAATGGCTCTAGAGAATGCTTGTACATTTCGTATTTAACATAAATAAAATATTACATATCCACGTTAAAGCCCATAATAGTAAATTTCAATGGAAATCAAAGATTTTGAAACATTTTTAATTTCGGGTACTCATTGGGCAAAAATGTGAAACACTGTCAATTTTCCCGAGCAGAGAGATAAGTGTGAAAATTGTACGTCCAGCCAATATGTAATATGTTCACATAACTCATTTTTTTTATTTCAAATGGGTTTATTTTAAGTAAACAATAGTTCTAGAATGTTTGAATCAAAACTAAACATTCATACTATACAAAAAGCAGATGAGAGAAAAATATTTAAACTATTTATTCGAAAATTAGATGAAATTAAGGGTTAAAATACCAACTTAAAGCTCTCTTTTGCATTTGTCAATAATCAGACACAATATATTTTACATCCATGTGAACGCCGGTGCCAGTAGCTTTTTATTGATATCAAATATATTGATATATATATATATAAATTTGACTACTCATTGGGCAAAAATGTTAGATACAGTCGATTTTCCCGAGCCTAAAGAAAAGCGTGCTGATTTTTACGTCTAACCGAAAAAGTGTGAAATATGTTCACAACACTCATTATTTTTTCCATCTCAAATGGGTTTATTTAAAGTAAACAATAGTTCTAGAACATTTTTGAATCAAAACTAAACATATATACTTTACAAAAATCAGCTGAGAGAAAAGTATTTTGACTGGAAAAGTATGAGAAATAGGTAAATGAGGGATTAAAATACCAACTTAAAGCTTTCTTGCGCGTTTGATTGGACACAAAATATTTCAAATCCATGTGAACGCCTGTGTCAGTAGCTTTCTATTGATATTAAATATATTGATATAGCTCAAAATTTGACTGCCCAGTGTGCGAAAAGGTGTAATACGCTCCATTTCTCAAAATCGCACATAGGCCATATTTCAGTAAAGCAGCGGCAGGTACCTGATCAACAGGTTGATTCTGGCCTCTGAGTAGTCCAGCAATGTATTAGATAATCAGTGAAGAACACGGGCGTAGCCGGAAGAGGCGTCTTTCTAATAACATCAGTGTTCTGAACTGATTATCGGACATAGTCGTTACGAGAACCCCTCCTCTGTGTCTACCCAACCCCAGCCTTAAACTCAAAAAACTACGAAAGCCCGGTGGGGCCTTCCCACTTCCCACTCCCTACTTCCCACTTCCTACTTCTTACTTCCCACTTCCTACTTCCCACTTCCTTGTTTAAAAGCTCAGTGGGGACATCCTACTTTCTACTTCTCACTCAAAATTTCCTACTTCATAGATGGAAAGCCCAGTGGGGACTTCCCACTTCCTACTTCCCACTTCCTACTTCCCACTTTCTACTTCCCACTTCCCACTTCCTACTTCGTACTTCCCACTTCCCACTTCCGACTTCTCACTTCCCACTTCCTACTTCCCACTTCCTACTTCCCACTTCCTACTTCCCACTTGCGACTACCCACTTCCGACTTCTCACTTCCTACTTCCCACTTCCTACTTCATACTTCCGACTTCTCACTTCCCACTTCCTACTTCCCACTTCCTACTTCCCACTTCTGACTTCCCACTTCCGACTTCTCACTTCCTACTTCCCACTTCCTACTTCCCACTTCCGACTTCCCACTTCCGACTTCTCACTTCCCACTTCCTACTTCCCACTTCCTACTTCCCACTTCCCACTTCCCACTTCTCCCCTTCAGCTTTCATGTGTGCACGTGGTCAATAGGTTGCGGTTTGTCAATATGGCTGCTGCTGCGGTTGTTGCTTTGATTAATCATATTCTTAGTGAGTGTTGAATATATCTCACAACACTGCTTCTTTGGTGGTTACAGACAGGTGTATGTGGTCATCCTTTTGTGTACATTAATGTACATGGTGACTAAAGCCCATGCTATTTTACCAAGCTACTTGCCAGCTGCAACTGGAGGACAACTCTCCTGAGACGAGATTATTAAAGCGTATTTTCAGTCGGTTTCTGCATACAGGGACATTGTAGCAGTTCTTTTCATGCAACAGGGGATACGTTTTAGTTACAGGCATTAGAAGAGACTTTGAAGAAGATGTGTCTTCGACGAAAACGTCCAGAATCGGACATGCAGAGCATACTTACTGCAATGCTGGATAAATTGGCAGCTTGTAGTCAATGTGGAGGAGGCTTATTCATTTCATCGACTACATTTGTACATGTGAAGCGAAGGAAAGTTCATGAACTAATGTGGATATTGGACTCTGAGGGCGTTGAAAGGCGTAAAGCACACTAGGCCATGTAATGAGCACAATACCCCTATGTGCACCCCCTCCCCCCTCACAACTCACCCACACCAACACATATAATCCAAGGCAATCACTATTCTCAAGGTCCCACGGGTATACCAGATGTTATGTTATTTATGCCACAGCTTTATCAGACTCAAAGTTATGCAACACGTATAGGCTACTGAAGGGGTTCATATTTACCATTACCAAAGACTATACGAGAAAAAACTACCAAACCACGGGTGTTGCGGCGAGTTTTATGAGGTGGTAACTATGTTGAGATCGAACCTTGTTATATCCACATCGGGAGGGGGGATGCTCTTGATCTGTTCATGGCTCTCACACAAGAAATACGCCAATACCAATAAAATAATTTGGGATTCACTTTTAGTTTTGAAGAATATAAACACACACTGAAACATTATATTAAATAGTGAAACCAATGTTATGTTCAAACTTTCAAGTCATGGCATGTAATGAGATGTTTAGCAAATAGAAAAAAAATTCTCGTTTGTGTTTTTCAGATCATGTTTTACTTTAAATACGCACTTATATAATCAACAGGTGTAATTATACAAAGATGGCCTGCAATCACAATGGCTCCAATTTTGTTATGTCACATGAATGATTCGCTATGCCTATTTTTTCAAATAAACAACACATGGTTTTAAATGTCACACGTGAGTTCTATCATAAACTAATTGATAATTAATCAGTAATTAGCAGTGAAGTTGATCATGCCCTATGATTGAAAAATGAATAGTTATATAATTCGATGTCCGAGTGGTTTGTGTAAAATAAATCTTTGCACGAAAGAGGAATTTGTTGATTATTAAGTAACCATGACGTGATATCACGTTATTAATAACACCGTTGTCGTCGACTTAACCTGGAATAAATGTTTAATGTTTAGAGCTTTTATGTGTTTTTTTACCCTGGCCTGAGCTGATTTTATCAAAACTTCAAAATCCTAAATGTCCAAGATATAATTAAGGAAAGAACCAAGGAGACAAGTTCAAATATATCATCGCCGGTGCTGGCCAACCTTCATTCAAGACTTGCCTACGATGTACGATGCTGGCCCAACACTAATCTATCGTCGGGTCTGCTGTATACTTTGAGCAAACACGTGGCATTCAACAAATGCTGTTTCACTGTTGACCCACAGTCTCCGACGCTGGCTCGTCATTGAAACATTATTGGGTGATTGTAACGTGTTTGGTGACGCGTTAACATCCCGGCGTTAGAAACACCAGGTAACACGATATATTGGCTCAACGCTGATGTAATGCTGGGCCATCGTCTGCGACGCTGGGCCAGCATTATTCCAACCAAAACCCTTTAAGCTCTTAACCACAAATATAATCGTGAATATTTTTTTTCTAAACATTTGTTAAAGACAAAAGTACTTAACCTAAGGACCTGAAACGTTATATTGCACATGTTCATAAGGACTTGTGTACAGAAATGTGAACCGTTTCCCACACACATTACCCCTCTTTCCCCTAAATAGGCCACAGACTAAGACAAAATTAAAATAATAAGATACCGGCGATAGGCCGCTCCCAACAAGATAAATATGTAGATGCGATAGGTTAATTGGAGGCTGCTATAAGTCTACCATGTTTTTGTATCTGTTTTGGGTTGGAACAAAATCTAGTGCGAGAGGGAGGTAAAATAAACATTTAAGAAAAAAATATTTTAACCTATTTCTGGGAAAGTCAATGAGGGCGATAAAAAAACCCTTTTAAGCCATTTCTTGAAAAATCAATGAGGGCGATGAAAAAACAACAACTTAATCGGACCCGTTTTGTGCTCAGATGTTTTGAAAAAAAAACATGTTTTATTTGCAATGCGCGTCCTTAATCTAATGACCGCACTCTAAAACATATAAAAACTTAGTGGCCTAATGACTCGACATATCCTTGTAGATACTTATAAGATGTGATAGGTGGATATAGATACATCAGATACTGCACTTAATGTTTTGAAATGTCCATATAGAGGCATGAGAAAGCACCCCAGGTTCACTATAAACACACAGGAGAACGTCGCAGGGTTCTGAGATGTCAGTGTAAATAAATAAAGTTTCAAAACACTTGAAATAGAGTTACACACATGCTTTAGGTGTTTCGATACACCACATTTGGTCGTTGCTTGATTTCGTTTTTCAAAACATCAAAGTGTGTTTAAAAAAAAGGTAAAATGGAGTTACAAACGTGCGTTAGGTGTACCGATATCCCACATTTGGATGTTGATCGATATGCGTTTCAAAACACCAACATGTGTTTCAAGAAACTTAAAATGGAGTTACGCACATGCTTTAGGTGTTTCGACACCCCACATTTAGATGATGCTTGATAAATATGTTTGCTGATGTGCTGGCTCAAAGCATAAAGCAGACCCAGTGTTGGATTAGTGTTGGGCCAGCGTCGTAGACGATAGACCGGTATTGAACCAGCAATGGGCTGCGACGCTGGCCCAACATTGAACCGGAATTGGGTGGGTAGGCCTACGTCCTCTGTGCGAGGGACATCGTAGAGGGCCGGCCCCGATGGCTCATTCGTAACGACTGGGGCTGCCCCGATCGACTGGGGCTTGTAACCACTGGTAACCTGGAGGTACCAGGTTCGAATCATGGTAGGGGCGGATATGTGTCATCGTTGTTGTGCATATGCACTGCTCCAAACTGTTTAAAGGCCTGCTGGAGTGTACAGTGCTGCCAGAGGTTGCCAAACCTGGTCAACCGTGGATTGAAAGTCCAAGATGGGGATTGGATTGGTGTTTCAAAACACCCATTGCGGTTAATTAGAACTCTATTTATAGTTTTTTTTTCAAACTTGATCAGCTGTGGCTCAAACAGCCACACTAAGGATTTTAAGACGCTCGTTGTGTTTCAAAATTGTGTTTCCAAACAACAAAATCGGTTGCAGCCGTGTTGCAACCAATAGTGGTTTTTCGAAACACTCTTTTTTTACAGTGTAAGGGTGCTCTTGGAAGGCAAATTGTCAAGCGTGAGAGACATTTAAAATGTCTGAGAGATATAGGTGATCGATGAAGCAGGTCATAATGTCCACTGCTAAACTCATGGTGGCCTCAAGGCTAGTGACCTTGTGGTTTTAAATCACCGTGTAATCACTCACTTCTCTCGTTTATTTATTTTTAACTCATTTGTATTCGGTTAAATTAATTTTTTTTTCTTGTTCTTCTACGTTGGCGTGGGCCTATAGGGTAGTGTTTAGCACCTCCGCCTCTCACGATGGAGTTTGGGGTTCGCTCCCCGTTATCGTCGGCCACCTTGTCGTTTTCAAACGCCATCTTGTCGGCCATATTCACCACCCTAGGCTATTGACCACGTGCGCACCTAAAAGCTGGAGGAGAGAAGTAGGAAGTGGGAAGTGAGAAGTCGGAAGTGGGAAGTGAGAAGTAGGAAGTGGGAAGTGGGAAGTAGGAAGTCGGAAGTGGGAAGTCGGAAGTAGGAAGTGGGAAGTGAGAAGTAGGAAGTGGGAAGTGGGAAGTCGGAAGTGGGAAGTGAGAAGTAGGAAGTGGGAAGTCGGAAGTGAGAAGTAGGAAGTGGGAAGTGAGAAGTCGAAAGTGAGAAGTGGGAAGTGAGAAGTCGGAAGTAGGAAGTGGGAAGTGGGAAGTCGGAAGTAGGAAGTGAGAAGTAGGAAGTCGGAAGTAGGAAGTGGGAAGTGGGAAGTCGGAAGTGGGAAGTAGGAAGTGGGAAGTGGGAAGTAGGAAGGCCCCACCGGGCTTTCGTAAAAAACCCATGAATCTAAGTTTTGTTTACTGTTGAAATTTGGACACGCCCATTTATAGGAGAGGGGTTGTGTGCGCATAGAAACTGATGACAAAAATAAACCTAGTGTCATTTAGAAAAATGAGTAGTTGCTGGTGAGACGTGCTTCATCACAATAACTTGATTCTTGATTTTTCCGAATGCTTAATAAATATTTGGTATGTACAATATAAACTTTTTTCTAAAATTATAAAGCAATGTAGGCCTATGCTAACTTGAAATTGATATGAAATATATATAATATTCAAGTATATATTTAATTATTTATCATGTTTATATTCATGTTTATATATATATTTGACAGTTACCATCAAATAAGTCAATGGCTCATAACAAATCATAAACAAATCAAAAGAATAATATCCAATTTCTGGTATTGCTCAGCATAAAAATCAATAATGGGTCAATATCAAATCCCTATAACAGGATACATTCAAATTATGTCGGTTTAACCAGCATCGCAGAAAGTGGAACATCAAAAACCAACATGTTACATGTCTACAACTGGTTGTGCGCTACGGGGGTAGGCCTACGGCTCCACGATGTTTTTAGAAATATAGGCTTCAAAAGGGAGAATTATAAATATTTGGGCCCATAGGCCTTATATAGTTGTGTTTTTGTTATGGTACTTTGAACAGAGGATATGGGGGGGGGGGGGGGGTACAGCCTTTCGATCCGCCTCACAGAGCTGTGTGTTCAATGCGGGTCCTCTGTTCAAGTGCCTGAGCTGCTCTCAGACATTGGGGTACCAAGCAATATTAGCCAAAAAACACATAACATTGGCTCGAATCTGGTTAAATATTGGCCAACGTCGAAAATGTTGAAAATACATTACACTGATGTTGGACCAATGCAGCCAATTTGTCGCTTCCAGATAGTGTTTCGTGGATGGCCAGGTAGAGCTCAGTAGATAGTCAGAACAATGATCTGCGCGTCTGATATTACCTAGGTCAAATCTAATAATGCTGTGTGAACTGAATCAAGACGGCCTTTCAGAGAATGCCTAGTAAACACAATAGAAAAACAACCCTGGTAATGACTATGTGAAAATAATGGTGGCCTAAATTCCCCTTCCAGGTTACACCTTACCGACAACCAAATATAGCCAGTACACATTTTCCCCTCCAATTTTAACCATTTTGGCCGCCATTTTGTCCGTATTTTAGCAGCCATTTTTTTTTGGTCTGTTATAATAAAAACATGTTGATGCAAGTTTGCCAAGGGTATATTATGGCTTTAGTCATATATCAATGAATGTTTATGGCCAATATATCATTTTTTCATTTTCATTTTTAATATATTAGCCTATTCTAGCCAAACGCAGCCGGAGATGCACGTTTACTTGAATTTTTATGTTCACACACATCATAAGAATTCAGGAAAACCTTATGTCATTAATGTCCATTCGAGGTGGCACCTTGCTCCATCTGAAGCCGGTCTAAGTGTCACTGTCAGCGCAGGTACTGACATTGACCGCAATAGAGTATTTCACATTATGTCACTCATGTGTGATAGAGTTACCCTCAGCTTTTGTTACTCTCGGGACCATCTATTTGCTTTAAAGTGTTAGGGCGGGGACCCTAGGGTAGTGGTTAGCACCGCTGCCTTTCACGCCAGAGTCCGGGGTTCGGTTCCCGGTCTCGGCGGTTTGAAAGAAACAAAATTGTTTCTTCCCTATCCACGCGTGAAAGTTAGTATTGTGGGGGGCCTCCGTGACCGAGAGGTAGCGTGCTCGGCCTCAGACCGCCAGGGCTCGAATTTCGAATCCTGTGTCTGGAGGACAGTGGCATCTCAATCATCTCACCATCCTCAGGAGGTTCTCCTGGCCCAGTTTAGCCTATATGTGCACAAAGGTGGCCTAAAGCCCGATTCATTTCATTTTTAAAGTGTTTAAAAGGACATGCCCAGGTTTAAAATCATCAAAAAATCGGTGATTTTATTTTAGCCTAATAATATGACCATATGATGTAAACATGTTCATAGACTAGAACTGCAAATTTTTTAATTTGTTGTGCTGCGCATTCACCAGTTAGGCTAGATATAGAGACAAAATTCCTGATTTGTAATTATTGACAACCATGTCAAAAATAAGAAATACGGGAATTTCTTCTCTATATCTAGCCTAACTAGTAAGTGCGCAGCACAAAAATGTAAAAACTTTTGCAGTTCTAGTCTATGGACATGTATACATCATATGGTCATAATAATAAGTCAAAATAAAATCACCGATGTTTTGATGATTTTAGACCTGGACATGTCCCTTTACCTAAAAATAGTGAACTGAAATCCTTGTCTTAATTTTAAACTATAGCATATTATAATGATACACCAAAACTGATAAATGTATTGTATATTACCATCGCATTCCACCCAGGCACATCCGTTTGCACAACATTCATCTGATGTGTCGAGGCCATCACACTCTGCTGTGTAAGTGAGAAAAACATCTTTGATACATTGAAAGTTGAAATGTGAAGAGATATATTTTTCTAAGTTTGGTGTAATTCTGTAGATTATATTATTTTAAATCAGACACTCCTTTATTTAATTGAAAAAATCACCCATTTGAATTTGTGTCTCGCTGATGCGATCCACAACTTTAACTGAGTGAATGTTTTTCAGATCAAATATTTTTTTCATTCTCTTAACTGCTAGTGAATGAGTGTATATTATTTTTAACATGCATATGTTTACCACGTTTTGTCGGCACAGAGAAGCGCGGAGCATGTCATAGGCCTACTCGTATTAAAGGTTTACTCCCATTGAATGACCTTAAAGTGCACGGTATCATATACACCACTAAATACTACTTTTCTGTGGGCAGCTTGGAGATATGCCAATACACGGCGATGAACTCAGAACATTTTATTTTACCTCTTATAAACGTAACACTGGGGGTATATTATAGAAAATGTATATATGATGAAAGCACTGATATATATTATTTTACCAAATGAATGTTATATGAAAAATAAATACGTAGGCCTACTACAATTGACATAATCACATTTATATAATGAAAAAAGTATAAGTAGAATTATAATTATATTATATATAGTCATCGAGTCGAATGCATACATATGCACATATATATGTCTGTATAAACATATATGTATATACGGACACACGCATACACACATGCATACACTTGACTCGTTTAATAGACATGAGAACTCAAAATGATAATAATAATCACATATGTGTGCTCGGTCAGGAGACTCACAATAAGGAAACATTGCTGCTCTCGTATGAGCCACCTTCAACATTTCGTGATAATTTATTTTCAACGATATATATTCAGATATATGCAGAATAACAGTCAATGACAATTAATTCAAATACCGTTTGTAAATAAGGACAGTCATAGAGGCAATTGTAAATAACGTCCTCTGTCTCTGAATATTATTACGGCATACATAACAGTTTGTTATGTTGCAAAATGCATCATATAGCGATAGTAAATGCGCCTTTAAATACAGGGAGAATCCATTGATAGAGTGTGTATGTATTTTATCTAATATACTCAGAGGGGTATTATTAAAAGTGGTTACCACTTCGTATCGGAGACATCTAGTCGCAAATTGATGATTTCTCCAATAAGTAAAGAGTTTATTTTGCCGTCTTGTGTTATAACAATGTATGTTGCTTATCGGAGAATACCAGTCATCATGACTAAAATATACTGGAAGATTACCATTTAATAATTTGTAGCAGAATTGAAGTGTTTGACATTTAAAATATCTTTTATCTCTAATAATTTCAACGCTTTGAAAATTAGTTCAGTATGTGCAATGTATTTGCTTAAAGTAATTGACATGACAGTTTTTTTCTAAATTTTCAATATCCTATCTGCATTAAACCCCCATGTAAGAATCCCATAGTTGTGTATGTGGTATTATTAGAGTGTTGTAGATAGTCAGTAATACATTTTGTGGTATATAATGTTTTTAATCTTAGGCGATGGGCTAGATATGGCTACCATGCACCTTAAAATAAATAAAATAACTTTTGTAGTGGTTGAGATAATTTTAAAGTGGCTTGTGATCACTTCTCGGTGGTCAAGATCACTTTTGAAAAATGGTTTGGGGGAATGTAAAAGTGATAACAAAGATTCGTACTATATAAGGTGACCATGAGCGAAAAGTCCTGTATTCACTAAAAGAACGCTGGAAATTGTTCAAATGGGGGGATAAAATACAAACTTAGTGCTTTGTTGTACTTTCAAAGATGTTGGTCTATTTTGTTAACATGGGTTTTCCGTTTTTTTGTCGATATATACACTTTTTTCAAATAGACTGCGGCCATTTTGTATTTTTGTCATTTTTCATATAATATAAAGTTTTTATTAAATATAGCTCTAATTTTGCTTCATGCCCATTATTTCGATGCAGAGTCAAGTGAAAAGAATCAATTGTTACAGGCATAATGCACAAAATTACTTATTTTTTTAGAAAACAGATCGCGGCCATTGTCTATTTTGTTATTTTTCAAATAATATAAGTTTTTTGTTAATATAGCTCTAATCTTGATTGATGTCCATTATTTCGATGCAAAGTCAAGTAAAAAATAAATTGTTACAGGCAAAATGCACAAAATTACATATTCTTTGAAAAACAAATGGCGGCCATCTTGTATTTGTCTCTCACTAAAATCGTGTGAAATTTAAAAACACACATAACATCCAGGCTTATTTATATGCATATCTGGATTAAAAAACCGTGCCCTAAATGTGGATATATATAAAAAACGTTTGATGAAATGATGTTTTCCAGCAGGTTTTTTTTGTCGTGGATTTCGCTGATTTTTCAATTTGAATTATGTTTAGCCATACACGGAGCGATCAATATTTGATATAATGCAATGATTTATATACCACAAGAAGCGGAATTCATTACTGTTACCGTTAATTTGGTGTATAGCAGTTGCAGATCGGTTTACTAGAACAGAAATAACATACATTCAAGTAACCCTACCCCCTTATTTAAAACTGCGCGACGTTGTTAATAACATATTTAGGGTACCTTTATAAAGTCGTCAAAATAGGGTTTGCATTCCTATATTTTCAATGTTAACATTCGATTGCGTGTACAGTATATCCCAGGGCTCCAAAAAAACTTAGTTTCGTTGAGATGTGGGGGGGGGGGGGGGGTGCATGGTAGCCATATCTAGCCCATGGTCTATCTATTTATGACGCCAACAGTTCTAGAATTTTGTTTGCAATTAAATGTATGTGTTCTCTCCATGTTAAGTGTTTATCTATTGTAATACCCAGGAAATTAAAAGAATCCAAGCTTTTCAGCTTGATACTGTTTATATGTAGATTTGGCATGATTACATTCCTCCCAGGCATGTAGAATAAAATAAATTTAGATTTCTTTACTCATCAATTTTTGCAAGTTCCTCAATAAAGTTGTCACTTTCAGTGTTTTTCCCATGTCTATTAAAATCACTCAAAGTACTCATCAACGTTGTGTCGTCAGCATAAACATTTGATTTAAAGATGTCACATGCATTTGATATGTCATTTGTATATATCATAAATAACAAAGGGCAAAGGATTGACCCTTCGGGGACACCCGTGGCTATGTTTTGCCAGGGGGGATTTAACACCATTAAATTACACGAATTGCTTACGTCCAGACAGATAACTTTTTAATACAGCTAGGCAAGTGCCTTTGATTCCATAGTAATCCAGTTTGTGCTATAAAATGTTATGATCGAGGGTGTCAAAAGCTTTAGACATATCTAAATATACATTTATAGGAATTTCATTGCTATCCATTTTTTCAATTACTCTGTCAATAACTTCAGCTGCAGCTAACTCAGTACACTACTAACTCAGCTGAATGTTTTTATCTGAAACCGTCTTGGCTACCGCAGTATAAATTATTTTTATTAATTGTATTAATTTGGTTAAAAATAACTCCAATATAGAAATTGCAGGTAGGAGAGATATCGGTCTATAGCTGCCCAGTACAGATGGGTTGTCTTTTTTATACAGTGGAATAACCTTTGCGATTTTCAATTTATCAGGGAATAATCTTGATTTCAGTGTATTATTATTGTAAGCGGTTTTGTTAGGATGTGTTTTAGTTGTGTTAGTAGAGAGGATGAAAGACCATCTTGGCCACAACTGTCCTTGGGCTTTGGATTTATTATTATTTCGTAAACTATTTCTTCTGTAACATTAACATAAGTTTTTTTATTTGATGACTTAAGATAACTCCTATATGACTTATTGCTGGCTATGTTGATCTCTTTGGCAAAATTCGGACCAATGTTCGTGTAGAACTCATTAAATTTGTTTGATATCGTAGATTTATCTGACACTAATTTATTATCAATCATGAAATATAGAGGGAATTCTGATTTTACTCGCACTCTGTTTAGCAAAGATTTTATAGTAGACTATGTTGCCTTTATGTTGTTTTTGTATTTATTAACAATTGTGTGATTATACATTTGTTTTGCCTCATTTATACTTTCTTCACCAATTTATTGTATATTTTAAAATTAGTTTTTAAGACATGGAACTTAACATGAAATTATCCTTATATTTGATAGAGTTTATGATACCCTTTGTGATCCAACTAGTATTTTTATGTTTATGTTTATTGAATGTTACTGTTTTAGTGTGAAAATGTTTGGTTATCAAACTCGTTATAATGGTATCGACGATGTTGTAGTTTTTGTTAGGATGCGATATAGTATCATGATCTTTTTTATCGGAGATGTTTATATTCACTAGTTCTTTTTGTGGATTAGGGATGGCGCCGTGTGATGTTTTCTAATTTTCACAAGTTTTGGTGTTGATGGTTTAGGAAGTCCCAGATCAATGGTCATAAAGCATGGTTGATGATCTGATATATGTTTCGTTTAAATTCCCGATGTGCCATTTGTGGTTTTTCGGGATAGTTTGCACAGAAAGTTGTCTATTAATGTACCTCTGCTTTCTGACAGTCTTGTCAGAATAGTTATTTTATGGAAAAAAGGATGACATGTTATCATATCAAAACAGTTACCGATTCTCTGTTTTGTATTTATATTTAATAAGTCTATGTTATAATCACCAGAAAGAATAACTTCACAGTTGAGATTAGTCAATTGCGATATAAACTGTATCTCATATATTTGTGATTCTTCATCTAATGTTATTTTTTGTAAAATTAAACTTATTGTTCAGATAAATTACAGGACCATCCAGCTCAGCCGGCATTCGAGCCTAGTACCTCGATCGAGCGACAGCCAAACTGAATGAGCCACCGAAGCCGTCACCTGCATTTATGATACAGTGGAGGATTCAGAGCGGGTGGGGGGGGGCGGGGGGATAAAGAAGTGAGATCATAAACACTTTTAAAAAATAGGTACTTAAACATCGCCCGGATTTTTTTTTTTTAGTTGGGTTTCCTTTGTCGACATGATCTCAAAAGTCTATAGCATTCTGTAAAATAATAATTCAATTTACATCGATCATTTTTCACACTACATTAAGGTTGATTCGCATCCATAATGTTAGCGAATATCGTCCATTTTTTGATAAGATATTTAGATAAGACAGGCAATTCTTAAAACGTCGGTTAATTTCACGCCCTCAATTTTGGAATTTAGTTTCGCATTTTTAATGTTTTGGAGATTTGACGTGAATGCAGATCTAGAGCGTCAGGGTGGTGTAACACACCCTAAAATTGCTGATTAGTAAATTCTTTTAAACTCAAAAGCCTCGACCTCTAATGTTTTCACCTAGCAATCTAATACAATGAAGTATGGGGAGGGGGATATATGTAACATTCTTTTCACTGAGTAGCCATTCAAAAAGGTTTACGGTAACGTCACATTTCATAGAATTCTCTCGCAGCCCGAAATTTGATCCACATCATGTGACAAACGTTGAGCGCTTGCTAGGTGTACCTGGGGTAAACCTGCAAGATATGTAATTTCAGTGAGTGATGTTGAATGCTGGTAAAAGTTACCCAGCGCTCTGACAAATTGAACTATATTGAGCTATGGTATTGAACGTTATTGAAAACCTAATCTACGCTACTGCCCAGCCCATGTTCACATGTTGGATGTGCCCCCGAAGTACTCTCCAATCATGAATGGTCTGTGAATGTCGCTTATGAACTTGATGTGATCTTAGTGGAATTCCCAGAATAACGGTAAACGTTTAATGGCTTTCAAAAGAAACTTTTGTAAATTAATTCTCATGATTTTTTCCTGAATCTCTATTATTTATAATTTGAATCATTTATTTGGCTCCAGCATAATATTATACATTGGCATAATAATAATAATAATAATAAAAGGATTCAGGACAATCCAAATTACATGATCATGTATACATTTCATAAGGATATGTCAAAGTAAAGCTAGAGCTACCTTACAAATAAAATAAAAGTAATATCAAATAAATAATAACAACAAAGGTAGTACATACATATTCCATATCATTTATAAAGTCATATTCAAATATCAGCTAATTACAACAACACATATGAGGTTATATATGGAGCTTGTATTCTTGGCATATGCGAAAATTTAAATGAAAATCTTACCGTTGGCAGAGCATGCTCCGTCTGTATTCCACGTACATTCACCAGCAGTAGTGCAATCGGCCTGGTTGTTATCAGAACATTCACCATCTACAGTAAAATATATAACACCATTTAGATTCGTTTATTGAGTTTTCTTTAGTTCCTTCTCGTTTTTAGTCCACTATGTCCAAAAGCTGGAGTTTTCATCCAATCAACTTCAAAGCTTTGCACAATGATCGTTAGGCATTGAGGAGGTGTGCTATATACTTTTTTCTAAGAATTCACAGTTGTTCTTCCGGATTTATTCAGGATTCTCTGGATCACTAGGTGTATCGATGTCGGTTCAATGATTTATTCAGGATTTTCTGGATCACTAGGTGGATCGATGTCGGTTCAATGATGTACATGTTGAGCAAAGCCCCATTCAATGTACAATATAATAAAGTGTGCAAATACCTTCACAAGTGCGCCAGAACGTAAGTGTGCAAGTACTTCTGCAAGTGCACAAATAGCTTACTTGTGCAAGTAGAAATCTTTTAAATGCTACATTACAAAATTAAAATAACAGTTGCAATTCCAGCAAACACGAAACATCGATACAATGTTGTTTTAATCTTGTGCCAGCGTCGCATAGAGTGATACAACATCCAGCCAACACAGAGACAAGTCAATGTGTTTACTGTGGTCCCTCTTTCCATTTGACAAACAAATGTATATCCATACCAGAACAGGATTTCCCAAACTCCTAGGCCCGGCTTTAGGCTGTTTGAGAGCTATAGACAAAAAGTCTGCTTACTATTTTGTAAACATAACTTTATTAGTCTTCCTCATAGGCCAGAATTCAGGATATAATTGCTCAAGGAGACAAGTTAAAATATGTCTTCAACTGTTTTCTTTCCACCACCAGCGCCTGTGCTGGGCAACATCCACTCAATATATACTTGCCACTGACACGTGTCCCCACGATGTACCTCATACACATGATGTAAGCTTACCCGCCAAGTTCCGGTTCAATGTTGGGCTAGCGTCGCAGCCCATAGCTGGCGAGGTCGTTGTTCACAGCCCATATGTCAGGCGAGCATCCCGTCTACCCAGCCAATTGGTGGTTCAATGCCAACAAATTGTCTACGACTCTGGCCCAACACTACTCCAACACTGGGTTTGCTGTATACTCAGGGACAGCACCCCAGCAAAAACGTGCCATACACCCAATGTTGGTCCAACGTCTTCGACGCTGGCCCGAAATTGAAACGGGTGATTGTCCTGTGTTTGCTGTGACTGCGCAGTAGTATATGCAGGTGCCACTTCTATCCTCCCGTCCCGCCACTAGGAACTATTTGACCTAGGGACATTTAACGTTATATTTGACATGTTCATAAGGACTGTTCCTCAGAAATGTCAACCGTTTCCCACACACAACACCCCTCTTTTCGGAAATTAGGACACACACATTAGTGCAATAAACTGAATAAGCTCCTGGCCTCCGGCCGGGCCTAATAATAGTACAAAAGCTCAGTGGGGACTTATGATTTCTGAAATATGAAGTTTGAAGTTTGAATTCTGAAGTCCAAAATTTCAATTCAAAATGGCTGCCAAGATTTCAACCTTCAAAATGGTTGCCAGAAATTCACAAAACCAAGTCCAAACATTATTGTTACTTTAAAAGTCATAATTCCCCAGTTGTTAATATCATATTATCTAATACAATGTACTGTTCATTTTAATGACGCATAATTCTACATAGAATTCCCGTCGTCAATATCCATCCATTCCTCCACCCAATCACACACCCACCCGCTCACCTATCAGCCTGTTCCATTCATACATCTGTCTCGACTGCCAGCCCGCCCTCGCTCTCTCCCAATCTCTCACCCGCCCGCCTATCTATCTATCGAGTCTAAATCATACATTTGTACTTTTTTATGAAAATAATTCACCTCTTCTGCTA
This sequence comes from Flabesymbios commensalis, assembly GCA_964017125.1. Classification (NCBI taxonomy): domain Eukaryota; kingdom Metazoa; phylum Annelida; class Polychaeta; order Terebellida; family Flabelligeridae; genus Flabesymbios; species Flabesymbios commensalis. The sequence continues at coordinate 86,383 of CAXHKU010000608.1, forward strand.
AATATAGATTGTATGAATAGAGTATGAGTAGTTACCAGGTTGTTTACACATGTTGAATTTCCAGCTACATCTTGAAATAGGATCACATGTGGCCTTATCAGTTTCACTGCACACATCTGTTAGAATCAAACAACTTTAATTCATAAGTTATCATGATGCTGCAAGCAAAGACTTGAAACAATCTTTTTTACAAATTTTAAATATGTATTCATAGGAATGATGGAGAAAAACAATGTGTTCCTACCAGCTTTAAGCGCACAAGCAGAGCCACTCCAATCACAATCAGCATCATCTGAACACGCCACGTTGTCACAATCTATAAAAAATATTAATATATAAAAACACAATGATATCGGGTATTTTAGCTACCCCAATAGTAATTAATGGGTATTTTGGTATTTTATGTACCCCAATAATTCCCTTCTTATAGTTAACATTAAACAACTAAAAGACGAAAACTACCATTTATGGGCGCAACCTGTATAACCGACCACCCGCCCTATAGATTATATCCTAGATATCCTTTTTAAATGTGTCTAAATTATGGTGTTTTAATAAATACCCTAATTACAGTAATACAAAATAATGAACCAATAATAAGGTAGTTTTTTTATATATATACTATACCAGGTTACAAAACAAAGATCGGTTTAAATACCTTTGTTCACACAGGCAGCGGGAGTCGCGGCTGCGTTCCACATACATGAACCTTTAGCTTTGCATTCCGTGTCTACGCTGTACTCAGCGCAATCTAAACAAAGACAATATCTGAATTATAGAACTATATAATATGTCCATAACATTAATTCGTTGGTAGTTATTATTGATTGTTCAATGACTGGTTCTGAATCACCAATTTAGGTCACAATTATTCATTGACTTCACGTGAATATATGTAACAATGTCAATATCATATGTATCTTGTATCACCATGGCCTAATATAATGTAGACGAGATTATTACAATGTAGATGTACCTTTCGATTTGCAAGTGTCATCAATCTTACAACCGGGATCTGTGTCACAAGGTCCGCTGGCTGTTATGTCATTGTGGAGTGAACAATCTGTCAATAACAATACAATACAATACAATTTAAAATTATCATGCATATAAGCCGTAGTGTTCGGCTGCATATGGTTTTACCCTGTTACTAAACACACAATAATCGTGCTCAGCGCTTAAAAGGTTAACAGATTTTCACATCCTGCCTCAACAGACGGAAGAAAATATGTTTGGTAAAACGAGGAATGACAGGTTTTGTGACCAAATTTGATGGCCGCAGTTACCAGGACAGGTGTATCGACTATAAATTAGAATTATAGCAGTCATTTAATGTTAAAGCTGCATAACTGTTTTGTTTATTTCGACCGAAATAACCTAAAATGTTCAACACAATCATCCATATATTTTTAAAGGCTTTATAAATGGACAAAATCGATGTAAATGTAGCTGGATTAGATCACGACGCGATACACCATATATGGTGTGGTAAATCGGTACATCTGTGTACAATATGTAAATAGTTTTTAATTGTGCGCCAATATAATGTTACATTAGACCAACATCAAACCCCTTAATAACAAACACTAGACGTTTAGTCATATTGGTCTAACGCTGGGCCAGAGCCGTAGACGATGGCCCCGAATTAGTTTGACATCGGATCAATGCCTTGTGTTGTCTGCGATGCCAAGCTCACACAAACCACCGGTTGGTGTCCTAAGACTAGGTCAGCTCCTATGATAACTCAGCAGGCACGAGTCACTGACCCATTGATGGCTCAATGTTGGTTCAGCCTCTATGACGCTGGTACAACATTGACCCATCAATGGTTGAATGCCTCTTGTTGGCTAGGAACTCAGCTACCGGTACCGTAAAGTCTGTTTTTTTTACAATTATTTTATTTTACCGCATTTCGCTATTTATATAACTGTATGTGATGACTAAAGATAAAATAAAAAAGTCTGATATTTTCGAATAGCATAGTCACTATAGATCGTGTTTCTCTTGTCATTCAAAATTCACTTTGAATTCACTCATAGCATTGTCACTATATTTTGAAATGCCCGTGAGGTATCAAATAAAATACTGCGCAAAAAAAAGATGATTTACATCACCGAATTTGGTAATTCGGACTGCAATTTCCCACCGTCGGGGGAGAGCGTCTTAATGGCGGGCCAAAGGCACAGATGCTGGGCCACACTTAAAAGCACCATACTAAAACAGGGTCCTCTTTTTCAAGTGAGTGACATTCTCTAAACCGGTACCGAAATTAAACATGACATTATATGCAGATATGACTCATATCACACAAAGTAATAACTTCTAGATATGTCTAACTGACATGAGACAATACACTTTGTACTGTGAAATGTATCTATGGTCACTTAAAAAATAAATAAAAATTTAAAAGTCTTCCACTCTTTTTTTTATGATGACTGTTATCTGCCACTTGGTACTTGTAATGTCCTGGTTATACAGACAATGTGTCTTACTCCGCTGTGATCAGGTCTTTGTTTTGGTGGGGCAACAATATTAAAAAACAACAAACTTAAATCCTTAATAACTCAGTAACCGGAGCAGTAAAATAAAAAAATAAAACACCATTCTCCATGGATTAATCCATTGATTAAAGTGAGCAAAACA